>JASEVX010000007.1:13851187-13917114 GCA_031761405.1 Serripes groenlandicus
TAGGAATTCGTTGAAATTTAGCACAAGGAGATATATAGACCTGCCAGTGTGACCACATATCGGGATTTCTCTTTGTCCTTACTAAGTATATTGATTTAAGATAAATGACTCTTTAAACATCCCTTTTACACTCTATATACATGTGTGAGTTTTACAAATTAAAAAAAACAAAGGCCGATAAATTAATTTAATGTATGTACATTTTTAGTAGCGAAATTCATACTGTATCTAGTCTAAACAGTAAAATAGAGAACCATTCTTTTGAATTGTTTACCTGCCTCATACGCTTTATTATTCCAATAGTATATCAAACAGGGAAAATGTAGCGCTAAATGTAGTTTGGTTCCTTCAAAGAGGTCTTTGATTCCTTACATCCTATGATATATTACGCAGTAATAAGAGGAAGAAGCCAGGGCCCGTATTCACTAATCTTTTCAATTTAGTGTTTGACTAAATCTAAATCTAAATATTTAATCCTCTTTTTGTATTCCCGGCGTTTTAGATTTAGTCCATATTCACCAACGCGTTTAAAACGATCACAATTTAGTCCAGTTTGTAAATTTCGTAAGCGGCAGCGCACCGACTCTGGTTCTCGAACACATTTAGGAGCTAAAACAAAAGACAGTACCATTCATCTATAGTCTATTTATAGATTTTCATTTTTATCGTTTTTTCACATAGATGGCATCTCAATTTTCAATCATCCTAACTATTCATTTGCTTTGTTTTTAATAATCTGACTTTCATGTTGAGTATAATATCTTCCTGTTTTACTATGCTGCGACGAAAACTTCGCCTGTCGCTCTTCTAATAGTTGTTTTTTGTCGTCTTCGATCATCTTTCATTTTCAATCATTTATGCATTTTGTTTTTCGAAAGTTTCGTCCATAATTGCACATACTTGATTCAAAGTTAACTTTGAGTACAATTGTCATCGCAAAATGCAGACATGAAAAGATTTAAACCGAAGAAAATCTGATTCGTTCTTTTTCGCTGTATCAGTGTCACCTTCATGAATATCGCGATAAACACGATTTCGGTGTATTTTGCCAAGCCGACAACATGTTTTATCTCGGATGCGATGTGAACTTCTAGAAAACTTAAATGAAATGAAATCTTCTGTGCAGCAAATATGTTTTGTAAACATTGTGGCAAAAGTAGAATTGTTTTCAACTTTATTCAATTATAATATTTGAATACCGTTAAATGCTTTGAAAGACATTTGTTTTAAAACTGTTGTATGTGGGAGAGGGTTAACAAAATAATGCGTCTTAAAATGTACTATACATGTTCTTTTACATATCTATGCTTAACACAAAATAAATTGACTTTAAATGTTTGTAACATAAAAGTACTCTTATTATTAATTTCAAGTTAATTTTCATGCACTGGTTTAACGTTTTCAATTTGTTTTAACTAGTTACTATTTTACGCCTTTCCCACGTACAGCAAATCTGTAGCACATTAGGTAAAAATTGGAACATCTTGCTAAATGAAGGTATAATTTATGTCCGTAAAGTAGAAAACATTGTAGCAAAAGTCGTGAGCAATTTCTCCTTTTGTTACAATGTTTTCAAAAGTCGTCTGCTGCAGCAGCTTTAAAATGCATATGTTTTAAGGAAATGGTAAACAAAATATTGACTTGACCCACCCATAGAATTGTACATTGATTGGTTCAATGAAAAACTTACCAGCGTAAGATTGGCCGCTTTAGTATTAATGTTGACTGTACAAACATTGCAGACATGCCCACATTTTCTCTCTTGTCAGTCTTTCGGATTTTGTGAACATTGAAATACGTTTCGTTGAATTTCTGAATGCTAATCACGACACGAGTTGACATAATTGTGGCCCACTCGAGATTGTGTGTTTGTAATCCGACAGCTTTGATTTTCAATTGCTCCATTTGCCTCAATAATTACAACACTTTTCAATAATTATACGAACATTAATAGAGATTTTTTTATATTTTGTACTTGATAATTTCAAAGTCGTCTCCTGCAGATTTGTTTTTATGTGGGAAATGGTTAAACCCTTATCCACTATCATGACTTATCGATACAAATCAAAAACAGATTTTCCGTATGTCAGCATTATTAGACAAAAGATTATCATAACAGGGCGTGTGTTCAATACAAATAATTGATTGTTTCTGGAACAAATTGAAATTTATCATAACCTCTTGTCCATTTATCTTTAGTATTATATGTCACTTTTCATGATCCTAAACCTTTTATATCTTCAAATACCGATATCAGCATTACTGACTACAGATTAATTTGTTCTAATGTTTGTGAATTTAAATGTTCTTTTTTCTTATTTCTTCATGTGCAATGAAATATTGGGACTTCTTTTTGATGCTTGGCGTCAAACATTCGTCTTGTACTGGCTGACATACTTATATTAATCTTGTCATTAAAGAACAAGAAGCTGGCACGTAACTTTGTGGACTAGTTTTAATGTCTGACATACTTATCTTAATCTTGTCATTAAATAACAAGAAGCTGGCACGTAACTTTGTGGACTAGTTATAATGTCTGACATACTTATATTAATCTTGTCGTTAAAGAACAAGAAGCTGGCACGTTACTTTGTAGACTAGTTATAATGTCTGACATACTTATATTTATATTGTCATTAAAGAACAAGAAGCTGGCATATAACTTTGTGGACAAAGATCGGCCACGTGACTTCTCGCCCGAGTATGAACGAAGTTATCCTGAAGCTGACACACTTATGGAGTAAGTTTTCTAGATTATAGATCAATTGTTTTGTGTGTATGTGCGTGCATGCTAGCGTGCGTGCGTATATGTAATATATGTGTGTGCGTGTATGTGTATGTATGTATATACCTATTCCTATTGTGATCGAGAGAACGACGGTGTGTACAACGTCAACATTGAATGCACAACTAAGCTTTGCTATCACCATAAGAGTGTCCCATTAAATAAAGATATTAAGATTACGGCTGCCATTTTCTATAGGGGACAGATAATCAAATGTGTCTGTCTGATTACCTATTTCAGATGTGGCATAGGTGTTTGTAACGTAATTCTTTCTTTTTTCAATTTACGTGCAATCTTTTTAAAACACGAAATTGCCGCTCGATGTTTAAACTCTGCGGACAGAAACTTGTTTATTTGACAGAGTAAAATTTGCTTAGAAAACACCCAGTAAACTCAAAACAATAATATTATAATGTTAAAAGCTTTATCACAAACGAATTTATCTACGACTTTCAAATGTTGAATGAATTAACGTTAGACTTGAGATTATGAAAGACATACTTTCGATAATTCGTATGATTGTGTATATTGTGCAGAAAGAATTCAGGCAAATTAAGAAACTAACATTTGAGATACGACAGGCATTATGAGGTTTAATTACATTCCCAGTTTTGCATTAATTGAGGAGGTCTGGGTCTGAATCAAATGATCGGATTTGAATGGCCCCTCTAAATATGAGAATATTATGGTGACACGGTAACAATCATGTATTTTTCAAGCCACGGTAACAATCATGTTTATTTCAAGCCAAGGTAACAATCATGTTAATTTCAAGCCACGGTAACAATCATGTTTGTTCAAGCCAAAGTAACAGTCATGTTTATTTCAATCCAAAGTAACAATCATGTTAATTTCAAACCACGGTAACAATCATGTTTATTTCAAGCCACGTTAACAATCATGTTTATTTTAAGCCAAAGTAACAATCATGTTTGTTTCAAGCCACGTTAACATGTTTATTTCAAGCCACAGTAACAATCATGTTTATTTCAAGCCACAGTAACAATCATGTTTATTTCAAGCCACAGTAACAATCATGTTTATTTCAAGCCACGTTAACTATCATGTTTATTTCAAGCCACGGTAACAACATAGCAGGACTTGTCGCCGCTGTAAAGGGAAATAACCTATGCTGTAGAGGAGTAGCCTATGAATCTTCAGTTGTCCGTAAGTTGTTTATACATGAGCGGCTCTTCACGAAAACCTACCATGATACCTTGCGACCAGGTCAGATCCAGATCAGCCAGCGCATATAGCAATTCGTTCTGGTTCTGCAATGTAGAACAATTAGTACTAGAAAGTTTAAAGACACTTATGTTATTCAGTACCCACTTTAACATGATTGCTTAGACAGATATTTTATTTATATGCGCCGTTCCACAAGAAAACCAACAGTATGCACTCTGCATAATGTATCGACCCAGATCAGCAGGCTAATCCGGTTCGACACATTTCGTCTCAGAGGGATAGAGGTATAGAGTAATGATTCCTGAAACAGAAAATCTACAGGAGGCGAAAATTGTCTGTCTGGGTTAACCTGTGCGGCATACTTTGGCTGATCCGGGTCGATACTTTACACAGAGTCCGCACTGTTGGTTTTATCCTGGAACGATTCATTTATTATATATGTGTAATATAAACTACGGTATGGTTGGTTTTCACAGAGCATCGCTAAAACGTACGATATTAGGATTACTTTTTCATGATGTATTATCATACGGCTTCAAAGAGTTGTTACATCTTCTTGCCTAGTCCATTCTGTAGACGGGAGTGAAGCCGACGAATTAAAAATAATAGGGAAAAAAGATATTCCTCATAACAAATTCCCCTTATTAATCATAATGTGTTTTACTCTATGTGAGAGTCAAATTATTATTGAACAAGATCCTTTATCTTTTTGCGAGCAGTTTTTATTTATCTTTCCTTTTACCTCGTTATTTTCAACAAATTTTAAATATGATCATCTAAATAATTTCAAAGTCCACTTCAATCAGGAAATATAACTTTAAACCCTATGCTTTGTTTTAAGTGTCATTGATCATTTTTATTTTTTATTTCTTTTATTTCAGCGTTAGTTGTTTTTAAATTAAATAATTCGATGAATTGGCATAAACCGGACTTTAATGAAAGATACATACCCAGGGCATTGACACATATGAACCAGGAAATACAGGTGTTTTCTAATAGCTATAACAACAAATACGCATTCTCAGAACCAACACTCTCAATGCGAGATAGTTTACTTACTGGTGTAACACAGGTAAGATGGATTGATTTATGGATGGGGGTTAAGCGACGTTTTCAACATCAGTCATGCCACAGCGGCCAATTCAACTTTCTATGAGTGTCCTGGTTTCTCTTTCAACTACTCCACACTTCAGCCTTTCCAAGCAATTGACTGCTTTTCGAGTTCTTTGTATATCTAATAACAACAACACTGGAATAACTACATATATATAAGAATCTAATGATAACAATGAAATAACTACATATATATAAGAATCTAATAATAACAATGGAATAACTACATATATATATATAAGAATCTAATAATAATAATGGAATAACTACACAACGTCAATGCTAATTTGATTCTATAGTCAAATATGCTTTACGAACTCTATAAATTTCGTGTCGTGTCGTGTCACCTTGCCTAGATAGAAAGACACACATGAATCACTCTTGTCTCGTTTGTCCGTTGTTAACGGGTTTCGTTTATTGACATGTTTGCAGGCACTTCGGACACTCTTCTTTTATTAAAAGAGCTACATTGTTTGTGGTAAAAAAGTGTGGTTTAACTAGATTTATAATATTTTGGACAGCAATGTCCCGTCAACAGATATATGTAAAGCTGAATACATATGAAAGAGAAGACATAAGTCGGGACCAACGAAATCATTTGAAAATATATAAAATATCACGCACGGGTTCATAGTTATTCGAGTTAATAATTCAATAGTGTTTAGCTATTCATGTTTTTACATGGATATCGAAACAAGCATTCATGTGATACTGATCACACTCGACATCTCTGCTCCATGGAGACATAACAATGTTTGCGTGGAAAACTATCACATGCAGAACCCGTTCAAACTGTATTTCACACTAAAGTGCTTATTCTTCTTTTGAAACAGGGTAGAAAGGGTCGAGGATCGATCTTTGTATTTTCTCTTGGTGACAAAGCAGATGGTCTCCATGATGGAAATATGGACTTCTTAGCAAACAGTATTCATACGATAACCATAGGATCTATTGCGAAAGGTGGAACGGTTCCTGAATACGCTTTACCGTGTGCGTGCATCATTGCCTCCGCTTTAGGTGACGGCAAAACGTTAGATGCTGATAATTTTGTAAGATAAAAACTTCTTTTCACACCATTTTCTGTCGAATAGATACCTGTATTCGAAAGCCTAAATAAAGAATAAATTAGTATTTCGCACGAATTCCTGTTTTTAAATGTACAAAAATGTTGTCTCCTGGATATGATTCGTTTTAGCATCCCAAACATATGATTTATAAACAATTTATCAGTTTGTCAATATGAACAGGTACAAGTTGGCATAGTGAATAGTGCATCTCCCGATCATCCTGTGCATTCACACATTCTGATCAAGATATGCATTGTTCACATTTAGAGACAATATCGTTTGAGCTTTCAAAGCATATTCTCATACGTAAATTTGACAGAAAAATGATGGAATTGTGTTATGAAGGTAGAAGAGATTTTCACACAATTTCCTTCAGTATACTGTCACAAATAAGTTAAGAGGTTTTGGTAACAAATGCTTAAGCATTTTGTCCTTAACCCGATGGTGTATTGTCAACTGTCAGTTTATCTTCAACAGAAATCAGACTATCAATTTTGGTTAATAAAGCATAGAAGAGCCCGCCAATTGGAAAGAAACAAGTTGGCTTTTACGAACAGTGCAGATTCCAATCGCCCTGTGTATCCACACAGTCTAATCAAGACCTAAATTGTTCATATATTACTTACACAAGCTTGTTTGAAGATTCTGTCAACGTTTGTATATTCAGATAAGACTGAGAAAATGGACAGGGTTATGTTAACCTAAACTGTTCAGAACTATTCAACTATTTGTTAACGAAAAACAAAATTATGTTCACGTACTTTGGAACATGTGCTTTTGAACCACTGAAATGTCTTCATCATCACAAGGGAGCGATGTACCGCTAATCAACGCTATTTCAGTTATATCATGACGAACAGGATCCGAAACTATACAACTCTGAAAACGTTCTCAGTGCTCAGAAGTGAACTCCATGCTCCAAATAAGGCGTCTGATTGGTCAATTTGGAGACTGAATTTGCTTCTGACCAATTAGATACTTGAGCATTAATTCTGAGGAAAAATTAAACTTTTATAATTTTGGAGCCAGTTCACGAAACGTGTGTGTCCCGGCTTCCGCGCACCTGTACGCCAAATGCTACTTATTACCTGCCCATAATTACTTTTTAGTCCGTTGGTTCAGGGACACCGTATTAAAATAAAGCTACTTTGGTTTGAGTAAGATGAATGACGCTAGTTACGTTAGCTTTTGTCAATCGTCGTAAATTATCAAAGGTCCAGAATGACCATTACACTACAACCAATTCAGGAATTGTATTTCTGTTGGACAATACCATTTTGTTTTACCGTTGGATTTAAATCCTAAATGGTAGAAAAAACAACAATTCATTTGAACGTTGTGTTTATTTGATTCCAAGGTTAAACCTTATAGTACGTTTTTGCAGGTTTGATTTTGAAAAGAAATAGTCTTGCATACAATTTATCTATATAGATATAGCTAGGGTTCTACCCATCTTCGATCTAATAGTCGATAGTCTCAAGCAGCGAATATAAGAGGATCTATTATAATTGTGTTTTGTCTTACTTAGCTGACAACTTCCCACAGACGTTCATGCACTGATCAGTTTAAAGGGAGCTCGGCTGCAGCAGGTATCGGTGCTGGGATAATTGCATTGGGCCTACAAGACAAGTAAGTAGAGAAAACAAAGTACTCACATCACTGACGACTGGTTTACCAAATAGTTCTGAATAGTATAAGTTTCTTACACACAACAGTTTCAGAGAGCAATGCGGGATATACGAGCTATATTACCTATCGTCTATTTGTATTAGCAGTGGAGGTTGTAAATCGACTTAATTCACCAGTTTGATGGCTGAAAATGCCAATTAACACAATATTGATCTCCCCTTACTACGTTTGATATTGTATGGTTTGCATTTCCGCTTTACCAGCATGTAAAGAATAAAATGATTGTGATGATCCATAATGCGCCTAAGGATATTTGTGTTTTATATACTTTGTTTTCTTCAATATAACGCCTTTATCCTGTAAACAGTTGTTATGTTATTCATACTAACACATTCATTAACTATTTTGTCATAAAGATTTTTTATGAGTCAGCAAGTTTAGATTATAATTGTAATCGTTTCTCTTCCGTATGAAATAATTATGGTTTTGAAAAATAAACTGTTTGATTAAGAAAGCTTGATAAAGTGTTATGTCATTTACAGCTGGAATTTCGATATGCTTAACTTGCATTTTACTAGAATTTCAATCTACTTATCTGATATTTTACTAAAATTTCGATCTGCTTATCTGAAACTTAACTTGAATCTCCATCTCCCAATATTACCTAACGAGAGTCTCGTTATTCTTTCATTATGGTTTCTATCATAACGAGAACCATTACATTCTGCTGTACGGAGATTCTTCGTTCTGTTATTCTTCCATTATGGTTTCTAGCATAACGAGAACAATTACATTCTGCTGTACGGAGGTTCTTCGTTCTGTTATTCTTCCATTATGGTTTCTAGCATAACGAGAACCATTACATTCTGCTGTACGGAGGTTCTTCGTTCTGTTATTCTTCCATTATGGTTTCTAGCATAACGAGAACCATTACATTCTGCTGTACGGAGGTTCTTCGTTCTGTTATTCTTCCATTATGGTTTCTAGCATAACGAGAACAATTACATTCTGCTGTACGGAGGTTCTTCATTCAGTTATTCTTCCATTATGGTTTCTAGCATAACGAGAACCATTACATTCTGCTGTACGGAGGTTCTACGTTCTGTTATTCTTCCATTATGGTTTCTAGCATAACGAGAACCATTACATTCTGCTGTACGGAGATTCTTCGTTCTGTTATTCTTCCATTATGGTTTCTAGCATAACGAGAACCATTACATTTTGCTGTACGGAGGTTCTTCGTTCAGTTATTCTTCCATTATGGTTTCTAGCATAACGAGAACCATTACATTCTGCTGTACGGAGGTTCTACGTTCTGTTATTCTTCCATTATGGTTTCTAGCATAACGAGAACCATGACATTCTGCTGTACGGAGATTCTTCGTTCTGTTATTCTTCCATTATGGTTTCTAGCATAACGAGAACCATTACATTCTGCTGTACGGAGGTTCTTCGTTCTGTTATTTTTCCATTATGGTTTCTAGCATAAAAAGAATCATCTCATTCTGCTATACTGAGAATCTTCGTTCTGTTATTCTTCAATTATGGTTTCTAGCATAAGAAGAATCATCTCATTCTGCTGCACTGAGAATCTTCGTTCTGTTATTCTTCCATTATGGTTTCTAGCATAAGAAGAATCATCTCATGCTGCTGTAATGCGAATCTTCGTTTTTTTATTCTCCCATTTTGGTAACTTGCATAACGAGAATCATCTCATTCTGCTGTACTCAGAGTCTTCGTTTTGTTATTTTTATATTTTGATAACTTACATAACGAGAATCATCTCATTCTGCTGTACTCAGAGTCTTCGTTTTGTTATTCTTCTATTTTGGTAACTTACACAACGAGAATCATATCAATCTGCTGTATTGAGAATCTTCGTTTTGTTATTCTTTCATTTTGGTAACTTGCATAACGAGAACCATCACATTTTGCTGTACGGAGGTTCTTCGTTTTGTTATTCTTCCATTTTAGTAACTTACATAACGAGAACCATCCCATTTTGCTTGCTGTACGGAGAGTCTTCGTTTTGTTATTCTTTCATTTTAGTAAGTTGCATAACGAGAATCATCACATTCTGCTGTACTGAGAATCTTCGGTCTGTTATTCTCTCATTTTGGTAACTTGAATAACGAGAACCATCACATTATGCTGTACTGAGAGTCTACGTTATGTTATTCTTCCATTTTGATAACTTGCATAACGAGAATCATCACATTCTGATGTACTGAGAATCTTCATTCTGTTATTCTCTCATTATGGTAACTTGTATAACGAGAACTATCACATTCAGCTGTACTCAGAATCTTCGTTCTATTATTCTTCCATTTTGATAACTTGCATAACGAGAATCATCACATTCTGATGTACTGAGAATCTTCATTCTGTTATTCTCTCATTTTGGTAACTTGCATAACGAGAACCATCACATTCAGCTGTACTCAGAATCTTCGTTCTATTATTCTTCCATTTTGATAACTTGCATAACGAGTATCACATTATGCTGTACTGAGAATCTTCGTTTTGTTATTCTCCCATTTTGGTAACTTACATAACGAGAACCATCACATTCTGCTGTACTCAGAGTCTTCGATTTGTTATTGTTCGATTTTGGTAACTTACATAACGAGAATCATATCATTCGGCTGTATTGAGAATCTTCGTTTTGTTATTCTTCCATTTTGGTAACTTGCATAACGAGAATCATCACATTCTGCTGAACTGAGAGTCTTCGTTGTGTTTTTCTTCCATTTTAGTAACTTGCATAACGAGAATTATCCATTTTGCTGTACTGCAAGTTTGCTATCCCGCTGAATGAAAATCGCGTTCGGTAAATGTTATGGATCCATATTGATATTGATTTACTTAATGTTCTCGAAACCTGCCATGAATAATGCAGAGAAAGATCAGACTGTGTGAATGCGCTGGTCGATCTTGATAAACACTGTTTTCAAATGCCTTACGATCGATTTTTACATAGCTTTGCTCATTTTATCTTTACAGATTGTCGTGGCGAGATGTACAATACATACTTATACTAACGTCTTCATTAGATGGTTTGAAGACGACCAGGCACTCCACAACGAATGCTGCGGGACTTAAATGTGAGTCTACTTATAAATTAGGGGTAACCTTTCTGGATTGCATTTTAAATCTTTTGTTTTGGTACTTGACCCTTTGTAGCAATTGAATTGTACTACAACAACACCACCACCACCACCACCACTACCACTACCACTACCACTACCACTACCACTACTACTACTACTACTACTACTACTACTACTACTACTACTACTACTACTACTACTACTAAAACGCCGTGATATAACTAGAGTATTTGTTGAAAGCGACGTAAATACCAAACAAACATTCATATCTCCAGTATTTCATATGTCTCCTCGTTGACTCAACAGTACTTGTATAGGAAATGTGTTTTGCCAAAAGCCGCCGGTAGTCAGGATCGTCACGATTAACGTTGTTCCCCCAATTATTGCTGAATCTCGCGTAAAGCAGGCTAGGGATTAGCGCGATGAAGTTATGGGTTTAAATTACCGTTTTACTAAAGATTGTGGGAAATAATGATGGTTTCGTCAGGCGATTTGGTGTCTTGGTGCATATGCACACACTGAAATTTCACCAGAGCATCACTGTCCGCAAGCATATAAAAACCGATCTAATCCTAACATAAGACACCTTTTATAACGTATTTGCAACAAGAACTGATATTATTTTCAGATAATGCACACTTTGGGTATTTTATTTTCAGATAATGCACACTTTGGGTATGGTATGATGAATGCTACAGGATTCGCTGTAACCGCAGAAACTTGGCCACCTGTACCACCGCAAATAGCATCTGTGTACCACTCTAAATCTATTTTAAGGTAATGCATCACATGACTACAGAGTAATGGTAATGCATCACATGGTTTTAAAGTAATGATAATACATCCCATGAAATCAGATTAAAAGTAATGCATCACATGAAATTAGATTTAAATTAATACATCACATGAAATAAATAATTAGGTTTAATACAGCAAATACCTCAAAGGAATGGTAATACATCACATAACTTCAAGGTTATGGTAAAGCATCACATGACTTTAAAGTTCAGATAATGCATCGCATGACTCAAAAGTTATGATAATGTACCACATAACTTCAAGTTATGATAATGCACCACATGACTTCAAAGTTATGATAATGCACCATATGACTTCGAAGTTATGATAATGCACCACATGGCTTCAAAGTTATGAGTATGCACCATATGACTTCAAAGTTATGATAATGCACCACATGACTTCAATGTTATGATAATGTATCACATGACTCAAAAGTAATGGCAATGCATCACATGACTTGAAAGTAATGATAATACATCACATGACTTCCAATTTAGCTAAATGCATTACATGACTTCTTTCTTAAGGTAATGCACCATATGACTTCATATTTAAGGTTATGCATCACATGACTAAACACCAATGGTAATAGATCACATGACTACTTCAAATTCAAGGTAATGCATCACATGACTTGACACCAATGGTAATAGATCACATGACCTCAAATTCAAGGTAATGCATCACATGGCTATCGCAATGGTAATAGATCACATGACTTCTAATTTAAGAAAATACAATTTACATTAGAACTCAAATTTGTTCTTATTTTTCTTTCTTTTTTTTTCTTCTTCTTACACTTTGGAAGAATAGTTTTGTTTTGAGAAAATTGATTGACTTAAAAATACTATTATGTATTCATCATAACATTTTAAGTGTTATATGTGTTTCCTTCAACAGTATCGATATGGCATAATTAACAAAGATCCAACATAATTCAATAGTTTTCAATTTAAAACATCTTTCTACTACATGCAACATTAAACGATACTTGTCGAAGATTAAGACCCAGATAGGCCACATATTGAGTATTCAAACAAATCTACTCCATAGATATATAGGTGTTAGCAAAGAGAAAGTCGTATCGTTTTCGGTAAGATAGCAAGTTTAATCATTATCAAAAATGTTAAAATCCATATTTTCGTCATGGTGAAGATTGGTGAAGATTGGTTGAAAATTTGTCCATTGTAATAATATTCGATATGAAACCGCAAATCAACAAATGTTCTCATTAACGCATTGTTAGAAAGTATTATTTTGTTATTGTTTATCTAAATGTTTTTAAACAGTGTTAACGTCTACAAGCTGAAGATGAATGATGCCATTAGTATTATGAGGGTAATGGCGTCATACAACAAAGTCATATGGAGCTTTAATTCGCTGATTCTTAATTCTCAATGCATCACTTGAAATCAGATTTAAAGAAATGCATCACATTAAATCAAAATAAGTTTTAATACAGCAATTACTTAATTAATAAATCCGTAGTTTAATCATAAAAAATCTATTTCAGACTCACATCAAAACCGAAAGCAAGGAGGCCAAGTGCGTATCTAGTCAAATTTAAAGTTAAAACGTCTGGACATCTAAACACATGCATACATTTAGTAGAGCACGTGGTTGTCAATATACGATATACAGCTACAAGAGAACGCCTGTTAGCCTTACAGCTGCAATCTCCATCGGGTTCACGCTCGTACATTCTAAATGATGCCATGGGAACGCTACCCTTAAATAGAACCAAGAAATATGTTTTCAGGACTTGGAATTTTACATCTGTACAGTTTTGGGGGGAAAATCCTGTAGGAAAATGGTATCTAATCATGACACAGTATGACAAAGCGGCGAATAAAAGTTGTAAGTATATGTCGAATAAACATACGTCGATATTCTCTGTGTCTCGAATATATTGACAAAAGACGTACTTACACATCAAACTTTAACCGGAACAGACTTGTCGTCCATTAGTCGAACCTTCGCCTTCTCGCAGTCCCTTTTGACATAAATACTCGTATATAAGCCGTTTCCCAAGAAAACAAACATTGTGGAAGCTGCGTAAAGTATCGACCCGGACAGGCACATTTCGCCTCCAGTGGATTTTCTGATTTAGGAATCATTACTCTATACCTCTATTTCCCTGAAACGGAATGTGTCGGTCCGAATTAGCCTGCGCGGACTGCGCAGGCTGATCTGGGTCGATACCTTACGCAGAGTCTATAATGTTGGTTTTCTCGTGGAACGGCTCATATGCAAATAAGAAATACAATGAACTCGAGTTATACGATATATTCGAATTAGCACATATTTGAGTTATCGCGAGTTCCTAATCATTGGATAATTTACATCTTTGACAAATAAAAAGTTGATTTGAACCTGTTCTTATTTCTATTTACAGACAAACATGCATTGGTTAGGAATGCCAAATTATACATATATGGTACATCAGATACTAATGTATTATTGAATGGATTTAAAAAGCAAGATAACTCGGACAACGAAGAATCGACAGAGGACGATATCCTAGACATACTAAAGAGACCAGACGAGTTTGTTTATAATGCGGTTATAGACGGAGACACTGAAAACATCATGGAGGACGGTTCCGGGGAACATTTTAATTATTTGACTGTAATGGTAGTGGTCATTGTTCTACTTGTGTTCCTTGTAATCGTAGGTGCATGTATAAAGCTACAGTCACACCGAAGCCGGGCCCAACACGGAGAAACCTGGAATAAAACGGAACAACCTGGATCAAAACAATTCTTGATCCGGGATGATCTTGGGTCGAAATGAGTGGAAAAACATCGTCACCCCGGACCAGCCCGGATCCTTATCAAAAACGAGACTAGCGGTCAGGCCGAGGTCCAATTGCAACTTGTACGCAATATTTAGAGACGTTTAATGTAGTTAGTTGGAATATTAAGGGTCTTTTAAATTACCATAATTATACAGTTTTTCAAAAGTATTGTTCACATTTTGACATGATCAGCTTTTCTGAAACGTGGGGTACTGATAGTTTACTAGGTTACACCAATTATGATTTTATACGTCATAGGAAACGCTCTGCCAAGAGAGGTTCGGGAGGTGTATCCGTCTTCATTAAACACGAGTTACTAAGTGTTTTAATGTTTCATCGAAAATTCGAACATTTTGAGGATTGTGTTATTTTGTACCTTCAATGTGATAAGCTTTTTTTCTAATGTAAGGAGTGATATTATATTTGTATTTACATATGTATCTCCAGAATACTCACCTATATACTATAACGGGGAAGATAATGGATATTATTTGTTCTTATACCAATGTTAGTATCTTTATCGCCGGATATCTTAATGCAAGGAGAAAAGATCTCAATTTCTTTATTTTACATGATAACTTAAGGCATGTTTTTGATGATGATATACAGTATCCATCAGACCATTTTAATAAACCTAGAAGGGCTATGGATACTGTATACAATTGTTTTGGTTTATCTTTGATTGAGCTCTGCTGTACTTTTGAGTTACATGTTAAAATGAACGATTTTCGGGTGACTCATTGGGTCAATAGATATGTATTGCAAACAAAGGTACTAGTACAGTCGATTATATGCTTTCTTCTTCTGATCTGTTTCATCATATTCCTGACTTTTCTGTTTTATATAATGATCTATCAGATCATTGTCCTATAAAATGTATTTTTAGACTCCAAATTGAAAACATTGCAACAGCAAGTTCTGGATCAGAATGCACATTAACAGCCTGGAAAAGCGCATACTGAGCCATTGTATAGTACATTTATTTAGTTATTTGATGACTTCTATAATACCTACATTGTTAATAATGCTTCTGTTTTACCCAATTTGAGTGATTTTATTAAAAGTTATCAACTGTCTGCCGAAAGAATGAGGTGTGACCAGAAAACAGCCTGTTTGGTGGAACCGAGATTGTTAAAACCATAACATCCTTAGAAATTAACAAATTCCCTGGCCCCGATGGCATATGTTTGGAAATCTATATACATACTCTGAAGGATATTATGCCTTTTCTTCAAAAGCTGTTCAATGAAATTCTTGATTGTTCAGATTTTCCGAGAGAATGGAGTCGTAGTATTATTACTTCACTTCACAAGAAAGGCTGTTTAACAGATCCGAATAATGATCCAGAAATCTCATTTATATACTTTATTTGTAAATATTCATACATGTTCTCAACTCTAGATTGTCAAAATGGTGCGAGTCTAACAATATTATAGACGAGTCACAAGCAGGTTTTCATAAAAAGTATTCAACTATAGATAATATTTTCAGTATGATGTCATTAGTACAGAAATATTTATCAAAGAGGCGTGGCATATTCTATTGCATATGCATAGGCTTTTGACAGTATACGCCATGATAAACTTTGGGATGCTATGCAGAGAAAGGGTATGAGTGGAATGTCTTTAAATATATATAAGTCTATGCATACATAGTAAACTGAAGTATTGTGTTGAAATTAATGATAACTTGACACAATACTTTGATTGTAAGATAGGCACACGCCAAGGATGTGTCGGGAGTCCACAAATGTTATCTATATTCATAAATTATTTGATTTCATACACAATAATGAACATGAAATATTTGTGTCTAATGATATTAATGATTAAAGTGTTTTATAATTTGCCGATGATGTATTTTTTTTTTATTAAACTGTTGTTTAATAACAAAGGCAAATAAACCGAATAGATACATTCAGTAGTAGAGTAGGTCTCGAAATTAATATTGATAAAAGTAAAATGGTTGTTTTTAGAAATGGAGGAGTCTTGAAAAGGTTCGAAAAATGGTTAAACTGAAAATATGTTATCGTTACTTGCTCGATACTTGTCTCAAACGCACCAGGGTATATTTTCCTGAAGCGTCGGTCACTTGTTAAGATTTTGCTTCTGCGCAGATTTTATAAGCAACATTGTTTAATATCTGGGTTCAATACCCGGTTGGGTCATACCAAAGACTTTAAAACATGGAAGTAATGGCTGCCTTCCTTGGCGCTCAGCGTTTCGGGGTTAGCATTACGGCTGACTGGCCGGGGTCGGGATAAATGGACCAGTTGTACTTGAAACCTACCTATGGAACCACTGTGATATAAATGAAACATTGTTGAAAGCGGCGTAAAACACCAAACGCTCAATCATAACCTTAGTGGCTGTCGAAAAAAAATATTCAGACAGCGAAGTCTTTGCTGAGACTGTGGATGCACAAGCTCAAATGAGTCGTCTTTGTTCGCAGATGTATTACCCCGTTTCCAAATACAGCAAATCAGACAACATTATGGGAATCTCTATAAATTAAGGATGGGAACGAATACTGAAAACAATATTCGAATATTCGTTTTACTTATTCGAATATATTCAATTTGTTTGTTGATGTGAATTCGATTTTAAAGAGGTTGAGCGGAAAAGACGTACTGCTATCTTAAATATGATGTATTCAATTGTTGCAATAGCTGTCTATGATGTAAACATCGACTAGGTTTTGGTTAACCTGGGAGGGTTTTACAAACTTGACTTTCACTTTCGTAATTATATGCAGACTGTGACCGTTTATAATTGTGTGTTTGTTAAAACATATCGAACAAACCGGTCGTCAATGTGATGTCTGGTTACACATGATAAGAACTCGGTTAAACCTACGCGTGACAATTATCGATTTTATAATTGATACTTAAGGTTTGACATACGTTGTAAAAACACAACAAACGAAACATACACCTCATTATCACTTCACCCTTAATCATGATTAGCTCCAACTCGCGACCTCTGTAAGAATGTTACTAATAATTTTTGGTCGTAAACTGAAAACGAATATTCTTATTCGAAAACATTTTCGAATATTCGTCCATTTTTCGAATATTCGAATATTCGTTCTCATCCCTACTATAAATATAGGTACAATTAATGAACACAAATTGAAAACATTGTGTCAAAAGAAGAAATTGCACCGGTGCACCAAGCTCCAGGGTTAAGATTTCGAGAGAAGATTATAAGAGAAGAACACCATCAAGATAAATACTAGCAATGGATAAAATAACGTGTTCTCAATATGCTGAAACATTTGCTAGTCTATATAGTAGAATGCTTCATATGCAACGAATGTACGCTTCTTCGGACATTAAACCGTTTACTTTGAGAACAACAACACAAAGAGCTACAGAAATTGGCTTCAATGTTGATATTGATAATGAAAATACAGACAAGTTGTACCTCAAAAGCTTTAAAACATCTCAAAACAGTTACTTTGTATTCAAACATCCATTCACGTGTATGGTCAGTAGAACCACCTCCTGCGGGAAGACGACTTAAACAGAACCGGGTATACCAGGGTAGAATATATACAGGGAATTCCTCACCACCTAGAGGATGACGCCTATTTAAACCCCAATGTGACCAATCTTATTATTGTGGACGATATCATGTCAACGACCAACAAAGACCCGAGGATTATGGACAATTGGAAATTTATCCATCATGGCACTAAATCAAAATCTATACTTTAGTAAATCCAACTCAGAGATGAAATTTCCAATATTTAGACTTTTTGAAAAATCCAATCGACCAACAACCCGTCATGGCGCGACACCGTTGCCATCCCTAGTAACTTGTATAACGAGGATCATCTGATTCTGCTGTACTGAGAGTCTTCGTTTTGTTATTCTTCCATTTTGATAACTTGCATAACGAGAACCAACACATTCTGCTGTATTGAGAATCTTCGTTTTGTTATTCTTTCATTTTGATAACTTGCATAACGAGAACCAACACATTCTGCTGTACTGAGAGTCTTCGTTTATTATTCTTTCATTTTGATAACTTGCATAACGAGAATCATCACATTCTGCTGTACTGAGAGTCTTCGTTTATTATTCTTTCATTTTGATAACTTGCATAACGAGAATCATCTCATTCTGCTGTACTGAGAGTCTTCGTTTATTATTGGACATGAAGTACTGGTAATTAACCCAGGAAACGCCGTGATATAACTATACAATTTGTTGAAAGAGACGTAAATACCAAACAAACATTCATATCTCCAATGCTTGTGTCAGCATAAATGGACATGTAGTACTGGTAACTAACCCAGGAAACGCCGTGATATAACTATACAATTTGTTGAAAGAGACGTAAATACCAAACAAACATTCATATCTCCAATGCTTGTTTCAGCATAAATGGACATGTAGTACTGGTAACTAACCCAGGAAACGCTGTGATATAACTATACAATTTGTTGAAAGAGACGTAAATAGCAAACAAACATTCATATCTCCAATGATTGTGTCAGCATAAATGGACATGAATTAATGGTAACTATCCCAGGAAACGCCGTGATATAACTATACAATGTGTTGAAAGAGACGTAAATACCAAACAAACATTCATATCTCCAATGCTTGTGTCAGCATAAATGGACATGTAGTACTGGTAACTAACCCAGGAAACGCCGTGATATAACTATACAATTTGTTGAAAGAGACATGAATACCAAACAAACATTCATATCTCCAATATTTTCAGCTGTCCCCTCGTTGACTCAACAGTACTTGGATAGGAAATTTGCTTTGCCCAAAAGCACTCCACTAAAGCATCGTCACGATTAACGGTGTTTCCCCAATTATTGCTGAATCTCGCGTAAAGAAGGCTGGGGATTAGCGCGATGAAGTAATGGGTATAACATACCGTTTTACTAAAGATTGTGGGAAATAATGATGGTTTCGTCAGGCGATTTAGGTGTCTTGGTGCATATGCACACACTGAAAATTCACCAGAGCATCACCGTCTGCAAGCATATAAACCCGATCTAATCCTATAGTAAGACACCTTTTATTACGAATTTGTAACAATAACTGATTTTATTTGCAGATAATGCACACTTTAGGTATTTTATTTTCAAATAATGCACACTTTGGGTATGGTATGATGAATGCTACAGGATTCGCTGTAACCGCAGAAACTTGGACACCTGTACCAGCGCAAATAGCATCTGCGTACCATTCTAAATCTATTTTAAGGTAATGCATCACATGACTACAGAGTAATGGTAATGAATCTCATAACTACAGCGTAATGGTAATGCATCACATGGTTTCAAAGTAATAATAATACATCACATGAAATCAGATTAAAAGTAATGCATCACATGAAATCAGATTTAAAGTAATACATCACATGAACTAAATAATGAAAATGCATCACATTCATTCAAAATTAGTTTAAATACAGCAAATACTACAAAGGAATGGTAATACATCACATAACTTCAAGGTTATGGTAAAGCATAACATGACTTTAAAGTTATGATAATGCATCGCATGACTAAAGAGTTATGAGTATGCACCATCTGACTTCAAAGTTATATAATGTATAACATGACTTAAATGTTATGATAATGTATCACATGACTCAAAAGTAATGGCAATGCATCACATGACTTGAAAGTAATGATAATACATCACATGACTTCCAATTTAGCTAAATGCATTACATGACTTCTTTCTTAAGGTAATGCACCATATGACTTCAAATTCAAGGTAATGCATCACATGAACTCAAATTCAAGGTAATGCATCACATGACTTGACACCAATGGTAATAGATCACATGACTTCAAATTCAAGGTAATACATCACATAACTTGACACCAATGGTAATAGATCACATGACCTCAAATTCAAGGTAATGCATCACATGACTTCAACGCAATGGTAATACATCACATGACTTCTAATTTAAGAAAATACAATTTACATTAGAACTCAAATTTGTCCTCATTTTTTTTTCTTCTTCTTGTACTTTGGAAAAACAGTTTTGTTTTGAGAAAATTGATTGACTAAACAATACTATTATGTATTCATCATCACATTTTAAGTTTTATATGTGTTTCCTTCAACAGTATCGATATGACAAAATAAACAAAGATCCAACATAATTCAAAGTTTTTCAATTAAAAACATCTTTCTACTACATGCAACATTAAACGATACTTGTTGAAGATTCAGACGCAGATAGGCCTAGATAGATGTATAGATTTAAGCTAAAGAAAGTCGTGTCGTTTTCGGTAAGATAGCAAGTTAAATCATTATCAAAAATGTTAAAGTCCATATTTCCGTGATGGTGAAGATTGGTTGAAAAATTGTCCATTGTAATAATATTTGAAATGAAACCGCAAATCAACAAATATGCTCATTAACGCATTGTTAGAAAGGTTGTTTTTTATTGTTTATCTAAATGTTTTTAAACAGTTGTAATGTCTACAAGCTAAAGATGAAAGATGCCATTATAATTATGAGGATAATGGCGTCATACAGCACAGTCTGAGATATGGAGCTATAATTCGCTGATTCTTAATTCGTAATGCATCACATGAAATCAGATTTAAAGAAATGCATCACATAAAATAAATAAGGGAAATGCATCACATTAAATCAGAATAAGTTTGAATACAACAAATACTTAATAAATAAATCCGTAGTTTAATCATAAACATTTTTTTTTTTTGGATTTTAACGCCGCTTTCAACAGCTTTGGTCATATCACGGCGGTCAGTGCACCTACCCATGTTTTCCTGGCTTTACCACACCAGTACTTACACAACATTCTTTCGAAGCCACTGACTACGTTCTCACATAGATCAGAGGTGAGAGGCAATGGAAAACATCGCCCGAAAGAATGTCGCCACAACCGGGTATCGAACACGTGAACTCCAAATCACGAGTCAGATACGCTACCAATTGAGCTACCCGGCCGGGTCAA
The DNA here is from genome assembly GCA_031761405.1 of Serripes groenlandicus. Taxonomy (NCBI): domain Eukaryota; kingdom Metazoa; phylum Mollusca; class Bivalvia; order Cardiida; family Cardiidae; genus Serripes; species Serripes groenlandicus. The sequence goes on from JASEVX010000007.1 coordinate 13,872,649, forward strand.
AAATATATTTCAGACTCACATCAAAACCGAGCGCAAGGAGGCCAAGTGCGTATATAGTCCAATTTGAAGTTAACACGAGTGGACATCTAAACACATGCATACATTCAGTAGAGCACGTGGTTGTCAATATACGATATACAGCTACAAGATAACGCCTATTAGCATTACAGCTGCAATCCCCATCGGGTTCACGCTCGTTCATTCTAAGTGATGCCATGGGAACGCTACCCTTAAAAAGAACCAAGAAATATGTTCTCAGGACTTGGAATTTTACATCTGTACAGTTTTGGGGGGGAAATCCTATAGGAAAGTGGTCTCTAATCATGACACAGTATGACAAGGCGGCGAATAACAGTTGTAAGTATACGTCGAATAAACATACGTCGATATTCTCTTTGTCTCGAATATATTAACAAAAGACGTACTTACACATCAAACTTTAACCGGAACAGACTTGTCGTCCATTAATCGAACCTTCGCCTTCTCGCAGTCACTTTCGACATAAATATATAAGCCGTTTCCGGAGAAAACCAACATTGTGGATTCTGCGTAAAGTGTCGACCCGGAAAGGCACTTTTCGCCTCCTGTGGATTTTCTGATTCAGGAATCATTACTCTATACCTCTATCCCCCTGAGACGGAATGTGTCGGCCCGAATTAGCCTGCGTGGACTGCGCAGATTGATCTGGGTCGATACATTACGCAGAGTCTATAATGTTGGTTTTCACGTGGAACGGCACATTTGCAAATAAGAAATACAATGAACTCGAGTTATACGATATATTCGAATTAGCACATATTATCGCGAGTTCCTAATAATTGGATAATTTACATCTTTGACAAATAAAAAGTTCATTTGAACCTGTTCTTATTTCTGTTTACAGACAAACATGCATCGGTTAGGGAGGCCACATTATACATATATGGTACATCAGATACCAAGGTATTATTGAATGGATTTAAAAAGGAAGATAACTCGGACAACGAAGAATCTACAGAGAACGATATCCTAGACATATTAAAGAAACCAGACGAGTTTGTTTATAATGTGGTTATAGAGGGAGACACTGAAAACATCATGGAGGACGGTTCCGGGGAACATTTTAATCATTTGACTGTAATGGTAGTGGTCATTGTTCTACTTGTGTTCCTTGTAATCGTATGTGTATGTATAAAGCTACAGTCACACCGATGCCGGACCCATCACGGAGAAACCTGGAAGAACACGGAACACCCCGGATCAAAAGATATCTTGATCCGGAATGATCCTGGGTCGAATTGAGTCGCAAAACATCGTCACCCCGGACCAGCCAGGACCCAACACGACACCACAACGGATGCACACGGATGAAGGGCTAATTTTAAATACGATAAAATGTGTATTGACGGGCAATTAATTATTTTTGACGACAATCAGAAAAAGCCGGTTCCTTATCAAACACAAGACTATCGGTCAGGCCGAGGTCCAATTGCAACTCTCAAGATTTAGAGACGTTTAATGTAGTTAGTTGGAATATTGAGGGGCTCTCAAAATGCCGGTTCCTTATCAAACACAAGACAAGCGGTCAGGCCGAGGTCCAATTGCAACTCTCAAGTTTTAGAGACGTTTAATGTAGTTAGTTGGAATATTGAGGGGCTCTCAAAATGCTAGAATGACACACTTTTTCAACAATATTGTTCACATTTTGACATACTCAGCTTTTGTGAAACGTGATAGTTTACTAGGTTACACCAATTATGATTTTATACGTAATAATAAACGCTCTGCCAAGAGAGATTCGGGAGGTGTAGTAGTCTTCATTAAACACGAGTTAAAAATTCGAACATTTTGAGGATTGTGTTATTTTGTACCTTCAATGTGATAACCGTTTTTTGTTTAAAGCAATGAGTGATATTATATTTGTATTTACATGTGTATCTCCAGAATATTTACCTATATACGGGGAAGATAATGGCATTAAGCTTCTAAATGACAAAATGCATACAATTCTTTGTTCTTATACCAATGTTAGTATCTTTATCGCCGGAGATCTTAATGCAAGGATAAAAGATCTTAATGACTTTATTTTACATGATAACTTAAGACATGTTTTTAATGATGATATACAGTATCCATCGAACCATTTTATTAAACCTAGAAAGGCTATGTATACTGTATACAATTGTTTTGGTTTACCTTTGATTGAGCTCTGCTGTACTTTGAGTTACATATTTTAAATGGAGGGTTTTCTGGTGACTCATTGGGCCAATATACATGTATTGCAAACAAAGGTACTAGTACAGACGATTATATGCTTTCTTCTTCTAATCTGTTTCATCATATTGCTGACTTTTCTGTGTTATAGAATTATCTATCAGAGCATTGTCCTATAAAATGTATCTTCAGATTCCAAATTGAAAACATTGCAACAGCAAGTTCTGGATCAGAACGACCCAGTTAGCAAAATATATGGGACCCTAATGGGTCCCATATCGATTTCGTTATGGGCCCCAGATGGGTAACCCATGTGGTACCCACATGGAAAGTGCAACCGGTATTGGCATGGGTCCCATACGGGTTATGATATGGGTCCAACATGGGACCCACGTGGGCTCAACATGGGACCGTTATGGGCAAACAGATATGGGTCCCATATAGATTCCTTTATGGGCCCCAGATGGGTAACCCATGTGGTACCCACATGGAAAGTGCAACCGGTATTGGCATGGGTCCCATACGGGTTAAGATATGGGTCCAACATGGGACCCACGTGGGCTCAACATGGGACCGATGTGGGCAAACAGATATGGGTCCCATATAGATTCCTTTATGGGCCCCAGATGGGTAACCCATGTGGTACCCACATGGAAAGTGCAACCGGTATTGGCATGGGTCCCATACAGGTTTAGATATGGGTCCAACATGGGACCCTCGTGGGGACAATATGGGCAAACAGGTATCGGACCATTATGGGAAAACAGATATCGGACCATTATGGTCAAACAGATATCGGACCATTATGGGCAAACAGGTATCGAACCATTGTAAAAGTGGGTTGATGTTATTAAGGCATATTTTGACAAACTACTTGATATCATTTTAAAAATAGACAATTTAATACAAAACATATTATTATGCAGCCTGACAAAATATATGTAGACCATAGACAGCTCGACAGACTATTGCATCCATAATTATTTAAAATTTGAAATATAAGTAACAATTAAAGTAGTGTTTACATGAAAGCAAACTGCAAAGCATGTTAAAAAACGTGTTGAACACAAACAAGGTTATTGAAAATGAAAAAATGATGCACTGACATTTTGATTAGTCGGTATATAACAAAATGGTTCTACTTATAGAAAGAATTTGACTAGAATTAAGCCACTAACCTTATATCATTCATAGCTCTGACTAGATTTGTGTGAAATAACTTTAGTCGGTATATAAATGGTTTTACTTATAGGAAGAATTTGACTAGAATTAAGCCACTAACCTTATATTATATAAATATTGCATGGCTTCCAGTGTGACAGTACATATTGTCAACATGAGAAAAATACTGTTACCTGAGGCGAAGCCATGCATTATTTATTTTATTTTACCGAACAAAATGACATGTTTATTCAATTTATTCAGTATCTTTGTAGGGGAGGTGAACATGGGTAGATCTACTACAATGTAACACACACATATGAATATACCGTTAACAGTATACTGTTACATGGCACACGCGTCTAAAAGGTGACGTTATTGTTTGAGATGACGTCATGGACGTGCATAACCAACATTTTCACGCGCTTGCCATGTAACAGCTAGTATACTGTTTACCGGTCAAAAATGTACTGTTAGCATGAGACAGTAAGAAATTGCCCATGATGAGTATATGAGAATTTAACATTACAAAGTCATGTGAGGTATAACAACATTCAATATATACCTTTTTTAAAACAAGTGAATTCATAGCTCTAACTTAGATTCGTGTGAAATAACTTCTTAATAATGTCTTAATCTCAAAGTGTGATGATAATTTGAAAACAAGATGGCCCTAAATCGATCACCTGAGTTATCTAACGACAACAACAAAAACCATCAAACGAAGAAGGCTATGATGGCACTGTAACACTCATCTGGCTAAGCACTGGAATATGAGGCTTGTAAAATATCTATACATTTTCAGTTTCCACTTTGTGCCAGATGATGTTAATGTATAATTATGCACTGTATTCTGCACACCGTCAGAATTTAATTGGCCATGGGATATATTACATATAAATACCGTAATTTTAAGACATATCCGAGAATAAGGGCCAACTAAGGAAATAAAAATTAAATTTTGAACAGTGATTTTTTGAATCGTAAGAAACAAAGACATATCATAAAACAAAACACAAATTATAGAAATGAGATTAAATATGTAATCGACAATAATAACACTACAAAGAACAACAAAAGCACTGCCAATCAAATGCTTGTCAAAATTAAACAGTATCAAATATGGTTGTCCTACTGTTGCCGACGATATGATGTTGACGTCATTAACAAAAAACGGTCTACAGAGACTTATTGATATGTGTTTTGAAAACTCTATAAATAATAAATACTCATACAATCCCTTAAAATGTAAGGTAATAGTGTATAACGAAAGTCATTTTGATTATGAACACAGTCAGCGTAAATGGACTTTAGGGGTGAATAGTGTTAAAGAGGGAGATAGTTTTCTTCATTTAGGTGTAATCAATGATAAAAACATGTCGCTTGATCAATCAGTGCAAGAATGTTGTTCAAAGATAAGACAAACATATTTTAGTTTAAATGACTGTGGCATAAGTCGTGAATGCATGCATCCACTTTCCTTGAAGCGCATTTATGAAACGGTAGTTTTATCGAAAGCGCTTTATGGAAGTGAGCTATGGAATTGTTTAAGTGCATCACATCTGCAAAACCTCGAACGTGCACATAAGCAATGTATCAAGCATATTCAGAGAATGCCACGCTCCACTCCGTCCGTTATTGCTATGAGTTGTCTGGCCATTATGCCATTAGAAGCTTATATTGATAAAAGGAAATTAATTCTTTTCGGCCAACTCTGTAGGTTAGATACAGAAAAACGGATTAAAAGTATGTTTACATTTAGACTTCAATCTTTCATGAACAGACCTAGTAAAATACGCGGGTTTATGCCGGACATATTCCGCATTTTAGGTAAATACGGCTTAACCAGAGTATTAATGGAATATCTCTCTCACTCAATCTTCCCAAGCAGTGCCTCATGGAGAAAACTAGTGAATCAAACTGTGACACATGCAGTGGAAGAACAGATGTTTTCAAACATTGAAAGCAATCCCATTATGAGTAACTTTCAATATATTCACAGTAAATTTATACCATGTAACATATGGTACTTTAGTAGAATATACCGTAAACAACTGACATTTTGTTATACAGTAATACACGTTGTGTCTAGACTCTTTTCAAGAAAGTATGATATTTATTGTCCTCAGTGTAAGATAAATACTTATTGTGAAGTAACACACTTGCTGCTTTTCTGTCCAGATACTGAACATATACGTGAAGAACTGTGGAAAAAATTGTTATCTGCATTGGGAGAAAGCAATTTCCTTATGCTTACCAGCATGGCTCCGCAAGAACAAATTCTGCAGCTATTAAATGGATGTTTGTGTTTCACTCTCAGTAATGAATCAAGAGTCGTTTGTTTCAAACAGTGTATAAGATACATCCATAAACTAGCTAAATGCTCTTTGCATTCATGAATCATGGTAATCGGTGTAGACATACTCATATGTGTGTGTATATGTGTATGTATGCGCGTGTATGTATGTGTTTGTGTGTATGTGTAGATATGTATATGTGTGTTTGTGTGTATTTGTATATGTGTATATGTGTGTGTATATATATGTATATATATATATATATATATATGTGTATATATGTGTGTGTATGTGTATGTATATATATATGTGTATGTATGTATGTGTAGGTGTATGTGTGTGTATATGTATATATGTGTGTGTATGTATATGTGTATGTATGTGTGTATAGTATTGCATACTGCATTGTTTGATTTCACTAATGTTCTATTTTGTCACATGTCTTTTTTATGTTTGTAATGTTTTGTCTTTCGTATAAATTGTATGTATGTAACACTCTCCGTTAATGGAGGCAATAAAGAACTACTACTACTACTACAATGTAACACACACATATGAATATACCGTTAACAGTATACTGTTACATGGCACACGCGTCTAAAAGGTGACGTTATTGTTTGAGATGACGTCATGGACGTGCATAACCAACATTTTCACGCGCTTGCCATGTAACAGCTAGTATACTGTTTACCGGTCAAAAATGTACTGTTAGCATGAGACAGTAAGAAATTGCCCATGATGAGTATATGAGAATTTAACATTACAAAGTCATGTGAGGTATAACAACATTCAATATATACCTTTTTTAAAACAAGTGAATTCATAGCTCTAACTTAGATTCGTGTGAAATAACTTCTTAATAATGTCTTAATCTCAAAGTGTGATGATAATTTGAAAACAAGATGGCCCTAAATCGATCACCTGAGTTATCTAACGACAACAACAAAAACCATCAAACGAAGAAGGCTATGATGGCACTGTAACACTCATCTGGCTAAGCACTGGAATATGAGGCTTGTAAAATATCTATACATTTTCAGTTTCCACTTTGTGCCAGATGATGTTAATGTATAATTATGCACTGTATTCTGCACACCGTCAGAATTTAATTGGCCATGGGATATATTACATATAAATACCGTAATTTTAAGACATATCCGAGAATAAGGGCCAACTAAGGAAATAAAAATTAAATTTTGAACAGTGATTTTTTGAATCGTAAGAAACAAAGACATATCATAAAACAAAACACAAATTATAGAAATGAGATTAAATATGTAATCGACAATAATAACACTACAAAGAACAACAAAAGCACTGCCAATCAAATGCTTGTCTGCTTTATTCTAAGGTGAAAAAGGGGCATTTCTGAATAATTACTGAAGCCAGAGTTATGGGACTCGGCACAGACATGCTTATTGTTCCAAGGTACATGTTTACTAAGTTTCATTTTGAAAATGTTTATCGGTTTTTGAATATTGAGGTAACTTTAAAGTGTTTTGACAATGACATCAATTAAGTGTATCCAGACTATTTTTCTTCAAAAAACAGACAAGCTGAAATTGAAAAGAGTTTTTTAGATCTATGGTAACATTGGATCTTAAATTATACAAGAGGGCCATGATGGCCCTGGAATCGCTCACCTGATTTTTTTTTTCACTTTAGCTATATAAGCCCCGCCATCTGGCGGGCATAGTTTCCAACCAATCAACTTGGCTTTAAGGAATCTGATAGAGGGTCACCCTAGGAACATTTCTACAAAATTATTTGAAAATCGGCCTGACACTTTTGAAGGAGAAGATTTTTTAAGTTTTCACTATAGCAATAAAAGGCAAAATAGCCCCGCCCCCTGGCGGCCATGTTTTTTGACCAATCAACATGGCTTGAAGGAATCTGATAGAAGGTCATCCAAGGAACATTTCTACAAAATTATTTGAAAATCGGCCCGACACTTTTGGAGGAGAAGATTTTTTAAGTTTGCACCATAGCTATATAAGGCAAAAAAGCCCCGCCCCCCCCCTGGCGGCCATGATTTTCGACCAATCAACATGGCTTAAAGGAATCTGATAGCGGGTCATCCAAGGAATATTTCTACAAAATTATTTGAAAATCGGCCTGACACTTTTGGAGGAGAAGATTTTTTAAGTTTTCACTATAGCCATATAAGGCAAAAAAGCCCCGCCCCCCTGGCGGCCATGTTTTTCGACCAATCAACATGGCTTCAAGGAATCTGATAGAGAGTCACCCAAGGAACATTTCTACAAAATAAGTTCAAAATCTGCATACCAGTTAGGGAGAAGTAGAATTTTGAAGTTTTTTTCGTTTCGTTGCCATGGAAACCAGAATTCTGCATGGATCCCAAAAATTTGAAGGAATTCTGGTGAGGTCATTGAGAGGATGCTTTCTGTGAAGTTTCATCCCAATTGACCCACCGGTTACTGAGGAGAAGATGTTGAAGATTTTTTAAGTTTGCACTATAACCATAAAAGGCAAAATAGCCCCGCCCCCTGGCGGCCATGTTTTTGACCAATCAACATGGCTTGAAGGAATCTGATAGAAAGTCACCCGAGGAACATTTCTACAAAATTATTTGAAAATCGGCCTGACACTTTCGGAGGAGAAGATTTTTTAAGAATTTTGAAGTTTTTTCATTTCGTTGCCATGGAAACCAGAATTCTGCATGGATCCCGAAAATTTTAAGGAATTCTGGTGAGGACATTGAGAGGATGCTTTCTGTGAAGTTTCATCCCAGTTGACCCACCGGTTACAGAGGAGAAAATGTTGACGGACGACGGACAACGGACGCCGGACATAGGGCGATCACAATAACTCACCTTGAGCACTTCGTGCACAGGTGAGCTAAAAAACAAATGCATCTAATGTATAACACATAACACAAGCAGACAGCTTTTAGAAAACATAGTGACAGAAGAAGAAATTGCTCAAAACGAGCAATTTCTCCTTTTGCTACAAGGTTTTCAACTTTTTTCCATAATTATATCTTCATTTATGTAGACTTTCTTTGTTTTTGTGTAGATAATTTCAATGCTTTCTGCTGCAGATTTGCTGTATGTGGTAAAAGCTTAATACAAGCCATGATATAAAGTACTGGCAAACGTTTTGTGAACGTGTAGATCAAGATCAGTCTTTGAATCTTGTCTTGTCAAGATATAAACTGTTCACACATCACTTACATCCACTTCTTCTTATTATTTTTTTGGTTTTATTAGCTCTACTGGCCAAAGGCCAGAAGGGCTTATGTCGTGGCGATTTGTCCGTGCGTCCGTCCGTCAGTGAACAATTTCTTGTTAACACGATACAGTCTTCACTTTTGATTGTATCTCAACCAAACTTATACAGTAGTTAGATATCCATGAGAGCTCGGTTCCTTTCGAAAACCAGCCAGATCCACTCATGCATGACTGGATTATGGCCCTTGAAATGGTCAAAATTGCTATAAAAGAGCTTGTTAACACGATACAGTCTTCACTTTTGATTGTATCTCAACCAAACTTATACAGTAGTTAGATATCCATGAGAGCTCGGTTCCTTTCGAAAACCAGCCAGTTCCGCCCATGCATGACTGGATTCTGGCCCTTGAAATGGTCAAAATTGCTATAAAAGAGCTTGTTAACAAGATACAGTCTTCACTTTTGATTGTATCTCAACCAAACTTATACAGTAGTAAGATATCCATGAGAGCTCGGTTCCTTTCGTAAACCAGCCAGATCCGCCCATGTAAGACTGGATTATGGCCCTTGAAATTGTCCAAATTACTATAATTGAGCATGTGAACACAATAGAGGCTCCATTTACTATCTGATCTTCACCAAACGTAGATAGTAGTTAAATATTGATGAGAGCTTGGTTCCTTTTGAAAACCAGCCAGATTTGCCCATGCAAGACTGGATTATGGCCCATGAAATTGTAAAAATTGCTATAATACAGCTTGTGAACACAAAAGAGCCTCCATTTACTATCCGATCTTCACCATACATACTCTGGATTGAAAATGACCAAAGAACCATACCAGTAGAGCATAGGCCCTCATGGGCCTCTTGTTTACCTCGCTTTGCAGAATTACCTATTATGGTGAAGCTAAATAAAACCAAAATAATAAAACCACTACTTAGAAGTTTCTGTTAACTTATGTAGATTCTCATATGCTGATGTACATGTACAGGCTGATCTGAACCTACTCTGTTCGGAAATGCCAACTTTTACCAAATCTCAATCAACAGGCTCAAATATGGTTTTGAAAGAGTGAATGGTGTAATAATTGAAAGAATTATACATATAATTACATCTTGTATAATATGAAATATGTCACAAACTACTTATATACTTATACATGTATATTTATGATCTGTAATAACCAGAACATATTTTACTAGGGTTGGCAACGAATACCAAAATTAGTATTCGAATATTGAATCACAAATTATTCGAATATTCGAGCCATTTGTGCATGCAGAAGACTTTGAACACACCTAGGAGAATGTTTAAAACAAAATTTCTAAATAAAAGAACAATTATTGAATAAAGATGAAAACATCGTGGCAAAAGGAAAAATTGCTAATTATTAATATTAGCAATTTCTCCTTTTGCCACAATGTTTTCAAAAGTTGTCTGCTGCAGACATGTCAAACTTATTTGTGCTAACTTTCTACATCCGAATTTTCCGTATCACTTTGTGTCGAGGCAAATGTTCATTTATCTTTGTTGCCCTTTTTTTTCTTCCTCCATCCCTGTCACGAGCACCAGACAGCCATTTCCTTAACTCCAGCTTCATATCATTCCTTGTAGCACTTTTTGTTGATGGATTCCTTTGGGGAGCTCCTAAAAGAACACATACATACATGAGTTATTGACTTATTACACTAGGTATCATAGCTAAAACACCATGGCTGTATGACTAACTGAATAGTCATGCATTGTATATTTGACAAATGATCATTCACACTAGACCTTACTCTCCTGTAATTATGCCAGTATTGAGATTTTCTACTCATTTATAATTGTTTTCAAATGTGTTTATCAATACAACTAATTAAGTAACTTATAGACAAAGGAACTTGGAACACAAATAACTATTTTTGATATTATATATATACTTAAATTTACATCATAAATATTTAATGAACAATGTGCATGTATCGACCAGGATGTTGGAGATTTCGTCTAACTACCATTTCGTCTAACTGATACTATAGAGTAAACGGGGTAGAGATTTCGTCTAACTTATAAACAAGAAGGATTATTATGTCTTATGTGTAGTATATAGTTAGAAGTTAAATATTATAATTGTTTATAAGCTCAGTTAATAAATTTGACTTACCATTTATGTCCAATATATTCCAATGTGTTCTTATATAAATAAAATGTTGTTATTCATTGCAGAACAGTATAGAATATGATTTGTAACCTCGGTCCAGATGTACTGTACGAAACATGAAAAAACCCATATGTCTATATGATGTTTATATTTATTCTAATGTTATTTGTTATAACATTTACAATTATATAGTTTATTGCACTTAACTTAGATTATATAGTTTATTTCACTTTATTTCAATTAACTGTTTATCGACTTTGTGTAAATGATTGACGGCATATTTCTAATTGTGTTGTGTTGTAATTAATTATTAAAAAATAAAGGTTTTCTATTAAATGGATAGATCTAATCGGCTTTAATCAAACATGTTTAATGCTAATTAAAAACAACTTGTGAAAACGGTAAGATTGATTATTTTCTCTCTCTCTCTCTTAATGTGTATAGAGTCGAAAGTCGTCTACCTTATTGTCCTGTACCCGTTATGTCGATATATATTAATATTAGAAATATTGTAAGAACCCTCGATTATTTTTAACGACTTCCCTTTTTCCTATAATGATTCAAGATGACTGACTGAATGTGATATAGATATTCTATTCCCGTAATCTTGATTGAGCCGAATGCTTGGAAAATTATTCTCAGTAGTTCTTCTTTTCCCGCGATGTTGATATAACTATTCTATTCCCGTAATTTTGATTGAGTTGAAAGCTTAGAAGAGGTATAATTCATGTAAGAAAAGGAGCCATCTTTAACGACTTCTATTTTTCTTCATTGAATCAGAGACATGTGTTTATATATCTCTGTTTGAATTGACGAGTGACTGAACGTGATATAACTATTCTATTCCCGTAAATTTTGAAAGAGGTATAATTCATGTAAGAAAAGGAGCCATCGTTAACTTTTAACGACTTCTATTTTTCTTCATTGAATTGACGAGTGACTGAACGTGATATAACTAATCTATTCCCGTAATATTTTGATTAATTTGAAAGAGGTATAATTCATGTAAGAAAAGGAGTCATCGTTAATTTTTAACGACTTCTATTTTTCTTCTTTGAATTGACGATTGACTGAACGTGATATAACTATTCTAATTTTTATTGAGTTGAAAGCTTGGAAAAGGTATAAGTCTTGTAAGGAAAGGAGCCATCGATATAATTATTCTATTCCTGTAATCTTTGAATTTCCCATAAAATTTTGGGAAAATAAGTGAAAACATTTAGGACAAGTATTGAATTTACTGTAAATTATCAATGAAATTATAACAAATACATATTACAATTACGAATTAAAACCATAAAATGTTAAAACTAATTGAAATTGTTTGTTGTCATTTACTATAATCGGTCAATTAACACCTTACTATAACACCTTCATATGGATATAGATTACATTGTACTATATACGATAAGTTAGACGAAATCTCTACCCCGTTTACTCTATAGTATCAGTTAGACGAAATGGTAGTTAGACGAAATCTCCAGAATCCTATCGACCATACCAGAGGTTATTTCTTTCTCGACACTCAATTGTCAAAATATGTTCCAACACATACACAGTAGAGCTCTTTTTCACCAGAGACATATAAACACCTGTTTATATGTCTCTGATTTCACGTAACAAAAGCAAAACTATAAATTTACTCGCGAAATTACATGACAGTCAGATAAATGCAAATCAGCTTCACAGTTAACAAAAGCTTCACATACGCATGAAAAGACCAAAGAAATGACAAAAAGATCATCTATTGCAAAAGTGGGTTTTGTATTATTTTACCTTGTATATTCCTATAATCAAAACCAGTTTCCCGTTGAATTCGCCTTTATTTCGTCTCTTCAAAAATGGCGCATAATTGTTGTTGTTGTTCCTTTCTAGAAATCAAAGTACTGCTGGTAGGATTAACATAATATTTTGGCTATTTCAATTATCAGATTTACATTATTGAAAAAATAACAAATTATCTCATGATTTTAGTTTTGCTTTTGACTGTCTCACTGTTGATGGTGTTAATTATTATATAATTTTTTAAAAAGGTTTCCCTAATTGGTCCCATGTGGGTACTATCAGGGCAAATCCATGGGGATATACAGGACTTTTAAAGTACACGACTTAATTTATTCATAAAAAAATCAGAAAAAAACCCAGACTTTACCACATTTCATCGAGTGTCGCATCTTATTTAGTTTAATACACATATAGGTTCCATGTGGGTCATATAAAGGCACACCCTATGTGGGTCCCACATGGGTATCAACACAGGACTTTCAATGTGCAAACTTCGTTTTTATGAAAGAACATTCCTAAATTTACATTTCAAGATCAGCTTCTATCACCTTTCAATATTTTTTGTATTTAATAATGTAGAAGCATGACTATTTTTTAATAAAGGTCCATTGTGGGTCCTATACTATAAGGGCAAACCCTTCTAATATGGGTCCCACATGGGTCCCACATGGGTCCCACATGGGTAACCAATGCATGTATATATACAAACTAAATATCTAAATTTATATGAAAAGCATTCCTAATATTACATAAATTGCATTTTAATTATACTGTTAAGCAAGGAATCTTTCTTCATATATGCCCCATACTGGTCCTACATGGGTCCCACAAGTGAAATCAATACAGGACTTTCAGTGTGAATGCTTCGCAGTTATGAAAGAACATTCCTGAAATGACTAACAAAAGACCAGCTGATAAAATCTTTCAATGTTTTACCATATTTTATATAGTTTAAGAAGGAAGCATTTCTCATATAGGCCCCACGTGGGTCATATTAGGGCAACACCTTCTAATATGGGTCCCACATGGGTCCCACATAAGTAATTCACACACATTTAACTTATATATTTCTGAAAAGTAACTGTCATGGGTCCCATGTGGGTCCAGTAAGGGCAGAACTTTCTAATATGGGTCCCAGATGGGTCCCACATTTGTCACCAATACAGGGCTTACCCATGTACAGCCCATATGGGCCCCAATACGGTAACACCTTCTAATATGGGTCCCACATGGGTCCCACATAAGTAATCCACACAAAGGTATCACTAAATGAACATTCATAACATTTCAGAAAAAAAACCAGCTTTTTGGTTTTTGACGTATATTTATTTTTTATACATTTAACTTATATATTTCTGAAAAGTAACTGTGTCATGGGTCCCATGTGGGTCCAGTAAGGGCAGAATTTTCTAATATGGGTCCCAGATGGGTCCCATATCGGTCACCAATACAGGGCTTACACACGTATAGCCCCATATGGGCCCCAGTAGGGCAACACCTTCTTATATGGGTCCCACATGGGTCCCACATAAGTAATCTACACACAGCCAAACAGGTATCAATAAAAAAACATTCATAAAATTACAGAAAAAAGGACCAGCTTTTCTGCTTTCAACGTTTATTTATTTCTTATACATTTAACTTATATATTTCTGAAAAGTTACTTTGTCATGGGTCCCATGTGGGTCCAGTAAGGGCAGAACTTTCTAATATGGGTCCCAGATGGGTCCTACATCGGTCGCCAATATAGAGCTTGCCCAGGTACAGCCCATATGCAGGGGTCGAATTTAGCCAGATTTTCTACTTGCATTTTTTCGCAAGTGCTATTTTTTGTTACTTGCTAAATGAGAAAACAACTTGCATTTTTGAGAACTTATAAGAACTTTAATTTTAAGCAACACAATGTTAACTACAATAGTGCAATACACTGTTATGGTCAATGTAATGTAAACATGGTCAAACACAAGCTGTGAAAAGAAGCTGCTGAGACTGTGTCAGATATACAGCAGTCTAGAAACTGTGTCTCAGTTTCTGGCTCCATATGGCAGATTATGGGGTATTTTCTGTCTTAGTCCAGACAACCACCATCTTGTCACAGCAGGTTTTGGGTCATGAATCTAAGGGCAACATCAGCAACTTTAATTCTCATCAAAATATCAAGTATTTCATAATCTGAGACATAATACTATAAGCGTTTAATTCTTACCCAGGGCTCTCACTAGGCTTTAATTTTATGGCGAAGTGATATTTCTTGTTTGTCGATCATCACGCGTCGTAATCTCATCGTTTGGAATAGAACACATTAACTTAAACAATGGTGAAATAAATCGCCGAAATATAAATAACAATTAATAAGTGGACATCTTTTAATTATTTATTTGCTGTTTTCCGGTTTCTCCTTTAATTAATACTCGGTAACTTACGTATTTCCTAGTTTGCGATCCGAACATTGTGTTCTAAAGTCACCGAAATACAATTAATGAAGCTACCTTTTACTCGCCGTCCATTCCGTAAAGGTGTCAGGCAATTTGTAAAGAAGCCTGTCGTAAGTGTCGCAAACAACGTAAATTATTTGTATCGGGTTTGAGATCCGAACATTGTGTTCTTAAATAGCCGAAATATAATTAATGAAGCTACATTTTTGTTCGCCGTTTCAGGCATTTCGTAAAGAAGTCGTAAGTGTCCAAAACAACGTTAATTATTTGTATCGGACAAACATACAATCTCCTACGAGTAGAATTATATATGTTTTTTGTTGAATTGAGGTATTGTCTTTTGATTGGTTAATTACGAATATTATGACACCCCCATGCTACAGCATTTATTATGAAGCCCCGAAAAATATTCTGATGTGTTTTCAATTTCTCAATTTCTCAATTATTGAAGACGATTTTCTCATTAAACGAAGAAAAGATTCACAACATCATTAATACTATTGAAAGGGTTAACAAATAATTCGACTTCAATCTCATTTACATCGGATACGTATTTAATGATTTTACATGGGGCGCCATAATATTTGATATGACAATTGGTCCTTTGTTTATGCAAATTAGACGATTTTGATTGGACAATCGGTTCAACGTCATTGTGTTAGTTAAATGATTTGTTCCTCAGCTTTAAATGTATTTATTATATGCCTGTACATTTTCCGGTGGAAATACATGCAGATTGACATGCGCAAATACACCACGACAGATTAAAATTCCGTATCTACATGCGGTGTAAATACAAGATTGTGACGTCAGACAGTGCGCGGAATACTTTCAGCGAGGTATCCCCAATAAACAATGTATTGAATCTGTATATTTAATAGTTTTTTCGCTCTTCATAGATCGTAGGTATATAATAAAAGGAATATTACGTTGCGGGAGCGATAAATGGGTACGTATTGCACGACTCGTAGCGTGGGAAAATCCATATCTTACTCGACCTTCGGTCTCGTAAGATATCGATTTTTCCATGCTACTTGTCGAGCAATACAAACCCTTTTATCGCTCCCGCAACGTAATATTCCGTATATATACACACTCAGATGTCAAATATTACTGTTTATTGCGCTAGCGACACTGTAACTTTTGCATGCGTACCCGTTAGCGTTTGTTTTGAGATTTTGTTTTGTAAATAAGGGACTCGCGATTTTTAGCAAGTTGATTTTTTATCAGGTCGCTATCAGCAAAACTGACTCGCATTTAGCGAGTATGCGAGCTTAAATTCGAGCCCTGCATATGGGCCCCAGTTGTGCTTGCTTGCTGGGGAGATTGCATCAATGCCAGACGATTAATTATTGGAGCTTTTAGACTATTTAGATTAACTAACTATACATGTGATTTTGAAACCTACACATTTCATAGAAATAGATTTAAGATTTTATGTAGAGATAGAAAACTTATTGTAAAACAGAGGAAAAGAACAAAACTTATTAATTGTCAAAATGACGCCAAGAAATTCTGGTCTCTTCTAAAATCCGCTAATAATACATCGCTAATGCAGAATACAATTCCTTCTGCAGAGTTAATCGATGATTTCAAATAATTATTAATCCCCTGGCCCAAATGGCATATGTTTTGAAATGTATATACATACCCCGAAGAATATTATGCCTTTTCTTCAAAAGCTGTTCAATGAAATTCTAGATTGTTCAGATTTTCCGAGCAAATGGAGTCGTAGTATTATTACTCCACGTCACAAGAAAGGCTGTTTAACAGATCCGAATAAATATCGAGGAATCTCATTAATAGACTTTATTTGTAAAATGTTCATACATGTCCTCAACTCTAGATTGTCAAAATGGTGGGAGTCTAACACTATTATAGACGAGTTACAAGCAGGTTTTCGTAAAAAGTATTCAACTATAGATAATATTTTCAGTATGATGTCATTAGTACAGAAATATTTATCAAAGAGGCGTGGCAGATTATATTGCATATTCATAGATTTTCCAAGGATTTTGACAGTATACACATGATAAACTTTGAAATGCTATGCAGAGAAGGGGATGCGTGAAAAGTATTTAAATATATATATAAGTCTATGTATAGTAAACTGAAATATTGAAGTAACATTAATGACAACTTGACACACTACTTTGATTGTACGATAGGCACACGCCAAGGTTGTGTCGGGAGTCCACATATATTCTCTATATTCATAAATTATGATTTGATTACATAATGAACATGCAATATTTGTGTCTAATGATATTAATGATTGAAGTGTTTTATTATTTGCCGATGATGTATCTAGTTTTGCTGAAACTGTTGTTAAATTACAAAGGCAGATAAACCAAATAGAAACATTCAGTAGTGGAGAAGGTCTCGAAATAAATATTGATAAAAGTAAATGGTTGTTTTTAGAAATTGAGGAGTCTTGAAAAAATCCGAAAAATGGTTAAATTAAAGAAAATAATTTGAAATTGTTTCAAGTTATAAATATTTAGGTGTTTATTTCACTAGCAAGTTATCATGGTCTAAAACACATAATATGTTATCTCTATAAGCTAGAAAGGCAATGTTTTACATTTTGAAACTACGAAATCATGTTGGATGAATTGAAATGAAAGACATGTTTAAAATATTTGATGCATCTGTCAAACCCATACTGTGCTACGGTTCACCGATTTGGGGATACCAATACATTGAAAAACTTGAAAAAGTACACATTCAATTTTGTAAGAAGATATGTTGCCTTTCTACAAATACTTGTGTTTCTCTTGCATAATGTGAATGTGGTACAAACATGCCAAACTGCATTAAGTACTGGTTAAATATTATTAGTATGGATAACAAAAGATACCCAAAACAATGTTATTTCATGTTATTTCAACTCGATGAATCTGGACCACGAACATGGGCTACATTTATACATGATCTTGTATTAAGATATGGATTCGGACATGTTGAATATTATAGGTTATTGCATATTTTCATATTGTCCCGTTCACTTTGCATTGAAGAAAGTGGTCATGATTTTTCGATCATGACCGCTGTCAAGGAGTGATCATGACCGTAGATAAGGACGTGCGAAAATTCTGCATAATTAACATGCTAGGGACTACTTTTGTTATGTAAACAAACATAACTGACCTAAATATCATTGTTAAACCTCACGGGACTTTGTAATGATAAATTCTCATATATTGAGCATGGACAATTTCTTACTGTCTCATGCTAACAGTACGTTTTTGACATGAAAACAGTCTAAAACGCGCGTCTAAAATGTTGGTTATGCACGTGCATGACGTCATTTAAAAAAAATACGTCACCGTTATAATTCAAACGGCATTTGCACAAAAATTACTACTTATGTAAACAAACAGTTTGTTTCTAATTCGGAAGCAGATTTATCAAATCTAGATAATAAAAAAATCCTCCACAACGTAAAGCAAAAACAATAGTTTACAATATGAAAGTATGCAATAAAAAGGTTATTGACCCTGTACTGTGAAATCATCGTTGGACCTCGTTCTTTGGCGAACGTAGCCTCGCAAGCTCGGCAACGTCAACCAAAGAACTCGGTCCAACGATGATTTCACAGTACAGGGTCAATAACCTATATTATTGACCCTGTACTGTGAAATCATCGTTGGACCGAGTTCTTTGGTTGACGTTGCCGAGCTTGCGAGGCTACGTTCGCCAAAGAACGAGGTCCAACGATGATTTCACAGTACAGGGTCAATAACCTTTTTATTGCATACTTTGATATTGTGAATTATCTTGTTTTACACATTTGACGTTTTTTATTTGTTACATTTAAGATGTATTACAAAAATAAAACTTACATATTCATTTATAAGGGCGTGTTTTGTGTGTGCGGAGTAATATTTCAGTTTATGAATATATGAATATTAATGAGCCGTTGCTCTAAATGTTCTGAATATTAATGAGTCGATGCATTCTGTAATCCGGCGTTCGGATTAAAACAAACAATGCCGATTCTATTCAATCAAGCAAATATTTGGCATAATTATTTATTCACAGTGTTAAAATAAAACTATGGCCTTCGATTTATCTCGCTGTTTTCCCCCGATCGATATAAACATTGAAAATCATCCGTGATAAATACTAGTGTAGTAGTACCCGGATAAATTACTATCCGGACAACAACATTGAAAAGGCAGGACTGCAATCCATTTTGAAGATAAAGCTGTAAAAAACACAATTTTACCACAATTCAACGTTTTATTGATATATCAATAAAATAAAAGTAACTTGAAAGCTATATAAGTGTAACAAGAAATAACAGTAAACAATCGGAATCATGAATGTCACAAATCTCAAAATAATTTTAAACCCTAACAAATGAAATAGCAAAGAAAAATGATTTTGTTATGTTCACTCTTTAGATAATAACATCAGCCTTTTGATATTTTATGTTAACAGTCATCTGTAGTACTGCATGTTTACTGACACAAAATCATTAAAAAGTACTGGATATCTAACTAAAAATTAAATGTACAGTTATGATATGTGGAGCCAGCTAAAAAAGCTGGGATGCCATTTGTCCTGGGTTCATGTGTAGGATGTGATACACTGAGAGAAGGAGATGGGGAAGATAAGTTCTGGCTATTCTGGGACTGTCCTTGTAAAATACTACACATTTTCTTCTGTTCACACTCAGTCAAGGAAGCATCATAATGTGTAATAGATTGTATATTTCTGTGACCAGTAATCTTCATGATTTTCTGAGGATGTACACCAGCTTGAGAGAGCTTAGTAACTGTAGTTTTCCTAACACTATGGTTGTTTACTTTTTTCTGGATATTGGCCTCTTTTGCTGCAATCTTTAGTAAATTTCCTAGACAATTGTGACCCATAGGTCTGGGATAGTACCTGAAAAAAAGTGTTTGGTTTTAAAGTAATCTTATTTCATTTCATTTATGGCACACCCTTCATACAGAAGGAGTACATTTTTCAGACACTTGAACAACTTATTGAGAATTACATCTGCACTTATATTTGTGATTAATTAACAATAGTCTACTTGATCAAAACAACACTTATAATAGTTATTGAGAATTATATCATCACATGATGTGTGTCATGAAACAATAATCACCTACTTAACCAAAGCAATATATCTAAAATTAAGTTTTTATTGGTTTTTTTAAGTACTTTATTTGTTATCAAAACTATTTTCAGACACCTGAACACATACATTGAGAGTAACAACTTCACACATGCATGTGTGTGTTTAATAAACAACCATATGTTTGATCAAAACATTTTTCAGACAATTGAACAACTTATTGAGATTTACAACTGCACTCATATGTGTGATTAATTAACAGTATTCTACTTGATCAAAACAACCCTTATAATAGTTATTGAGAATTATGTCATCACATAATGTGTGCCATCAAACAATAATCACCTACTTAACCAAAGCAACATTTAAAATTGAGTTTTTATTGTTGTTTTGTAAGTACTTTATTTGTTATCAAAACTATTTTCACACACCTGAACACATCCACTGAGAGTTACAACTTCACACATGTGTGTGTTTAATAAACAACCATCTGTTTGATCAAAACAACATTTAAAATGGACTGTTTACATTTAAAGCATACTTTTTGATGAACATTGAGAGTTAAACCAGTACACATCAATGTAATTAATAAATAACAAACACATTTAAAAGGAGTGTTTTTTTTCAATGAAAGTGATACATTTTTTCAGAAACTTTAACATTTAAATAAATATTTACACCATTAAACAGTACTACAAAATGTCTGAGTTATGAAAATGCATCTGCTAGATTAAAACAACATTTTAAGATTTCTATTATTTCATTGATTGTATAATTTCTTCATCAGACACTAGAACATATTTATTAAGAGTTACATCAGTACATGATTTGTGTGATCAATAATCAATTACCTGCTAGATCAAAAGGACATTTATAATGGGTTTTCTTTCCTTCAAGAAAATATCAGTGAAGCAAAATAACAGTAAATGTAATTATAACTTACCAGGGCTCAGTATCATTCCCAGTGGTGATTCTGTTAATTGGAATAGGTGTTAAGTAAAACGGGCTGTCTGGCTTCATCATTTCTAAAGGCCTTCTTTTGACAAAGGTTTCATATAATTTTACTGGATCTCTGCAAAAAAACAAACAACAACCCATAATAATAATTTCATTTAAACATAGTATAAATAGCTTGAACTAGTTAACCAACACTGTATTTACTATATACTGTATTATTTTTTATTTCTGACTAGTGTTGTAGCCAATACACAATCCTGATATCAACATTTTAAATACATGGTCAAAATACATGCTCATTCATTTAATCAATTGGATTTCAAAGATATTGTTCCTGTCATGTTGCAACATTTCTGCAGGATAAATTCTGGGAACTGTATCTCTGTTGACTTTCAGGTTTGTTCCATCTCTTGTTTTGGAGGTTCTCTCTGAAAATTCCAGAAATTTTTCTCCCTCAGATGTAGATTTCATCTCTATATCCCCAAATCTAAGCTGTCTGGCTTCATCACGTGCCCTTAGCCCAAACTGTGTTCCAAAATTGTAAAACAGTGTTGTTTGCAAATTCCTAGGGTTGGAAGTTCCAAACCCACCACACTTATACATCCTTTCCACTTCATCAGCTGTGATATCGTACGACTTGTTCGGTGCTTTACCTTTCCCACGTTTGGCCAGTTCCCTCTTTTTAGCCTGAAGTGCCGAAATTGCCTTATGGAACACCCTATCCTTAAGGGACATTGGGTAACCCTTCTCTTTCAAGTGCCTCTCAACGCTGTTTTTGATGCATTCTAATGACACAGGCTCGTAATCTTCTCCATTCGTTCGGCGAATACTCACGAACATCTCAGCCAAATAGTCATTCAGGTGGGATGGCGTTATATTTTCGATACTCCTACTTTCACGCTTGACATCAAACAACCACCGCTGTACATTCTTTACGCCAGAGAGCGTTCTGGATAAAGTGTTCGGCTTTTTCTGCTCATTTATGAACTCTTCTACGTTCACTCCTTTTTCCCCCCGTCCCTGGTGACTTTCTGTCAGATCGTTTTCAAACGGCGCTAATAAAAGTTCGATCTCCCTTTCTGACAGCTCTAGCAACTCAAACTCTCCCAACGCGTTTCTATCGATATGTAGGTCAGCCATATTTGTTTACATAAAAAAGTAGTCCCTAACATATTAATTATGCAGAATTTTCGCACGCCCTTATCTACGGTCATGATCACTCCTTGACAGCGGTCATGATCGAAAATTATTGCATACTTTGATATTGTCCCGTTCACTTTGCATTGAAGAAAGTGGTCATGATTTTTCGATCATGACCGCTGTCAAGGAGTGATCATGACCGTAGATAAGGACGTGCGAAAATTCTGCATAATTAACATGCTAGGGACTACTTTTGTTATGTTAACAAACATAGCTGACCTAAATATCATTGTTAAACCTCACGGGACTTTGTAATGTTAAATTCTCATATATTGATCATGGACAATTTTTTACTGTCTCATGCTAACAGTACGTTTTTGACATGAAAACAGTCTAAAACGCGCGTCTAAAATGTTGGTTATGCACGTGCATGACGTCATTTAAAAAAATTACGTCACCGTTATAATTCAAACCGCATTTGCACAAAAATTACTACTTATGTAAACAAACAGTTTCTTTCTAATTCAGAAGCAGATTTATCAATTCTAGATAATAAGAAAAACCTCCACAACGTAAAGCAAATAGTTTACAATATGAAAGTATGCAATAAAAAGGTTATTGACCCTGTACTGTGAAATCATCGTTGGACCTCGTTCTTTGGCGAACGTAGCCTCGCAAGCTCGGCAACGTCAACCCAAGAACTCGGTCCAACGATGATTTCACAGTACAGGGTCAATAACCTATAATCATGACCACTTTCTTCAATGCAAAGTGAACGGGACAATATCAAAGTATGCAATAATTCATGATGTTGGTAATGACAAAGAATTTCTACACACAGAAATGGCATGTTATATAAACGAAACCCCAAAAACACTTCAAATCTCTGTTAACACCCGAATTCTATCTCAACACTGATCTTTCCTATGTATTAAAGAAAACATTTTCAAATTTTAGATGTTCCTCACATGATCTCATGATTGAAAGGGGAAGACATTTATCCATAGATCAAAATTTTCGGTTCTGTCAAATTTGTGAAAAGCAATATATCTATATCATCGAAGACGAATTTCATATTTTCTTCCAATGTATATTTATGAGCAGATAAGAAAGGTATGCTTTAAAAAGCAATGGGTTGCAAACAAAAATATTGAAGCAATTTTTACAATTTTAGAATGTAACAATAGAGAATATATATATAAAGTATCAAAATATATTTTTGAATCATTTGAACTGAGAAAATATATGTTGAGTGATTTAAACTAAACTTCGATGATAATTCGATAAATCTCCTAAAAGTCCGAAATCAGTCGTCTGCATTGAAGACACATTAAGTAAATGAAAGTAGGAAACCATATCTTCAACTGCTGCAAAGGTGTCAAAAGTGCCTTACTTAAATGTGTGTTAGATCATGATTTTTATGTGCTTGTTTATATTTGTGTCACTCTCTGTTCACTTGTTATATAGTATTATGGGCCGGTTAAAAATACAACATGTCTAAATGAAAACTAACATTTTTGTGAAATATATATTCCGATTGCAAATTATTCCAAAAACCACAGCGTCTTTCTAGTGAATTGTTTCCAGTTTGAATAAACTCCTAACATTGAGCCATTGTTTACCGTAGGTTGCTTTCAAGTCATCTTATTGAAAAGCATTTTTGCAACGACTTCTCACACATTCTGGTAATCTGTAGCAGACGACCATGATTACATCTTGTACCTCGGGATAACTAATCTGTAGCAGACGACTATGATTACATCTTGTACCAAGGGATAACTAATCTCTAGCAGACGACTATGATTCCATCCTGTACCTCGGGATAACTAATCGGTAGCAGACGACTATGATTACATCTTGTACCTCGGGATAACTAATCTGTAGCAGACGACTATAATTATATCTTGTACCTCGGGATAACTAATCTGTAGCAGACGACTATGATTACATCTTGTACCTCGGGATAACTAATCTGTAGCAGACGACTATGCTTACATCTTGTACCTCGGATAACTAACTGTAGCAGACGACTATGATTACATCCTGTACCTCGGGATAACTAATCTGTAGCAGACGACTATAATTACATCTTGTACCTCGGGATAACTAATCTGTAGCAGACGACTATAATTACATCTTGTACCTCGGGATAACTAATCTGTAGCAGACGACTATGATTACATCTTGTACCTCGGGATAACTAATCTGTAGCAGACGACTATGATTACATCTTGTACCTCGGATAACTAACTGTAGCAGACGACTATGATTACATCTTGTACCTCGGGATAACTAATCGGTAGCAGACGACTATGATTACATCTTGTACCTCGGGATAACTAACTGTAGCAGACGACTATGATTACATCCTGTACCTCAGGATAACTAACTGTAGCAGACGACTATGATTACATCTTGTACCTCGGGATAACTAACTGTAGCAGACGACTATGATTACATCTTGTACCTCGGGATAACTAATCTGTAGCAGACGACTATGATTACATATTGTACCTCGGATAACTAACTGTAGCAGACGACTATGATTACATATTGTACCTCGGGGTAACTAACTGTAGCAGACGAATATGATTACATGTTGTACCTCGGATAACTAATCTGTAGCAGACGACTATGATTACATCTTGTACCTCGGGATAACTAATCTGTAGCAGAACACTATGATTACATCTTGTACCTCGGATAACTAACTGTAGCAGACGACTATGATTACATCTTGTACCTCGGATAACTAACTGTAGCAGACGACTATGATTACATCTTGTACCTCGGGATAACTAACTGTAGCAGACGACTATGATTACATCTTGTACCTCGGGATAACTAACTGTAGCAGACGACTATGATTACATCTTGTACCTCGGATAACTAATCTGTAGCAGACGACTATGATTACATCCTGTACCTCGGGATAACTAACTGTAGCAGACGACTATGATTACATCTTGTACCTCGGGATAACTAACTGTAGCAGACGACTATGATTACATCTTGTACCTCGGATAACTAATCTGTAGCAGACGACTATGATTACATCTTGTACCTCGGATAACTAACTGTAGCAGACGACTATGATTACATCCTGTACCTCGGGATAACTAACTGTAGCAGACGACTATGATTACATCTTGTATATTGGGATAACTAACTGTAGCAGACGACTATGATTACATCTTGTACCTCGGGATAATTAATCTGTAGCAGACGATTATGATTACATCTTGTACCTCGGATAACTAATCTGTAGCAGACTACTATGATTACATCTTGTACCTCGGGATAACTAATCTGTAGCAGACGACTATGGTTAGATCCTGTACCTCGGATAATTAATCGGTAGCAGACGACTATGATTACATCTTGTATCTCGGGATAACTAATCGGTAGCAGACGACTATGATTACATCTTGTACCTCGGGATAACTATTCTGTAGCAGACGACTATGATTACGTCTTGTACCACAGGATAACTAATCTGTAGCAGACGACTATGATTACATCTTGTACCTCGGGATAACTAATCTGTAGCAGACGACTATGATTACATCTTGTACCTCGGATAACTAACTGTAGCAGACGACTATGATTACATCTTGTACCTCGGGATAACTAACTGTAGCAGACGAATATGATTACATCTTGTACCTCGGGATAACTAATCTGTAGCAGACGACTATGATTACATCTTGTACCTCGGGATAACTAATCTGTAGCAGACGACTATGATTACATCTTGTTCCTCGGGATAACTAACTGTAACAGACGACTATGATTACATCTTGTACCTCGGGATATCTAACTCTAACAGACGACTATGATTACTTCCTGTACCTCGGGATAACTAACTGTAGCAGACGACTATGATTACATCCTGTACCTCGGATAACTAACTGTAGCAGACGACTATGATTACATATTGTACCTCGGATAACTAATCTGTAGCAGACGACTATGATTATATCCTGTACCGCGGGATAACTAATCTGTAGCAGACGACTATGATTAGATCTTGTACCTCGGGATAACTAATCTGTAGCAGACGACTATGATTACATCCTGTACCTCGGGATAACTAACTGTAGCAGACGACTATGATTACATCTTGTACCTCGGATAACTAACTGTAGCAGACGACTTTGATTACATCTTGTACCTCGGATAACTAACTGTAGCAGACGACTATGATTACATCCTGTACCTCGGATAACTAACTGTAGCAGACGACTATGATTACATCTTATACCTCGGGATAACTAATCTGTAGCAGACGATTATGATTACATCTTGTACCTCGGGATAACAAATCTGTAGCAGACGACTATGATTACTTCCTGTACCTCGGATAACTAATATGTAGCAGACGACTATGATTACATCTTGTACCTCGGATAACTAATCTGTAGCAGACGACTATGGTTAGATCCTGTACCTCGGGATAACTAATCTGTAGCAGACGACTATGATTACATCTTGTTCCTCGGGATAACTAATCGGTAGCAGACGACTATGATTACATCTTGTACCTCAGGATATCTAACTCTTACAGACGACTATGATTACTTCCTGTACCTCGGGATAACTAACTATAGCAGACGACTATGATTACATCTTGTACCTCGGGATAACTAATCTGTAGCAGACGACTATGATTACATCTTGTTCCTCGGGATAACTAACTGTAACAGACGACTATGATTACATCTTGTACCTAGGGATATCTAACTCTAACAGACGACTATGATTACTTCCTGTACCACGGATAACTAACTGTAGCAGACGACTATGATTACATCCTGTACCTCGGATAACTAACTGTAGCAGACGACTATGATTACATATTGTACCTCGGATAACTAACTGTAGCAGACGACTATGATTACATCTTGTACCTCGGATAACTAACTGTAGCAGACGACTATGATTACATCCTGTACCTCGGATAACTAACTGTAGCAGACGACTATGATTACATCTTATACCTCGGGATAACTAATCTGTAGCAGACGATTATGATTACATCTTGTACCTCGGGATAACAAATCTGTAGCAGACGACTATGATTACATCCTGTACCTCGGATAACTAATCTGTAGCAGACGACTATGATTACATCTTGTACCTCGGGATAACTAATCTGTAGCAGACGACTATGGTTAGATCCTGTACCTCGGATAATTAATCGGTAGCAGACGACTATGATTACATCTTGTATCTCGGGATAACTAATCGGTAGCAGACGACTATGATTACATCTTGTACCTCGGGATAACTAATCTGTAGCAGACGACTATGATTACATCTTGTACCTCGGATAACTAACTGTAGCAGACGACTATGATTACATCTTGTACCTCGGGATAACTAACTGTGGCAGACGAATATGATTACATCTTGTACCTCGGATAACTAATCTGTAGCAGACGACTATGATTACATCTTGTACCTCGGGATAACTAATCTGTAGCAGACGACTCTGATTACATCTTGTACCTCGGGATAGTTAACTGTAACAGACGACTATGATAAGTTGATAACATCTTGTACCTCAGGATATCTAACTCTAACAGACGACTATGATTACATCCTGTACCTCGGGATAACTAACTGTAGCAGAGGACTATCTTTACATCCTACACCTCGGATAACTAACTGTAGCAGACGACTATGATTACATATTGTAGCTCGCATAACTAATCTGTAGCAGACGACTATGATTACATCTTGTACCTCGGGATAACTAATCTGTAGCAGACGACTATGATTACATCTTGTACCTAGGATAACTAATCTGTAGCAGACGACTATGATTACATCTTGTACCTCGGATAACTAACTGTAGCAGACGACTATGATTACATCCTGTACCTCGGGATAACTAACTGTAGCAGACGACTATGATTACATCTTGTATATTGGGATAACTAACTGTAGCAGACGACTTAGATTACATCTTGTACCTCGGGATAACTAATCTGTAGCAGACGACTATGATTACATCCTGTACCTCGGATAACTAATCTGTAGCAGACGACTATGATTACATATTGTACCTCGGGATAACTAATCTGTAGCAGACGACTATGGTTAGATCCTGTACCTCGGATAATTAATCGGTAGCAGACGACTATGATTACATCTTGTATCTCGGGATAACTTATCGGTAGCAGACGAGTATGATTACATCTTGTACCTCGGGATAACTAATCTGTAGCAGACGACTATGATTATGTCTTGTACCACGGGATAACTAATCTGTAGCAGACGACTATGATTACATCTTGTACCTCGGGATAACTAATCTGTAGCAGACGACTATGACTACATATTGTACCTCGGGATAACTAATCTGTAACAGACGACTATGATTACATATTGTACCTCGGAATAAATAATCTGTAGCAGACGACTATGATTACATCTTGTACCTCGTGATACCTAACTGTAACAGACGACTATGATTACATCCTGTACCTCGGGATAACTAACTGTAGCAGACGACTATGATTACATCCTGTACCTCGGATCCTTAATCTGTAGCAGACGACTATGATTACATCCTGTATCTCGGGATAACTAACTGTAGCAGACGACTATGATTACATCTTGTACCTCGGAATAACTAACTGTAGCAGACGACTATGATTACATCCTGTACCTCGGATCCTTAATCTGTAGCAGACGACTATGATTACATCCTGTATCTCGGGATAACTAACTGTAGCAGACGACTATGATTACATCCTGTACCTCGTGATAACTAATCTGTAGCAGACGACTATAATTACATCCTGTACCTCGGGATAACTAATCTGTAGCAGACGACTATGATTACATCCTGTACCTCGGGATAACTAACTGTAGCAGACGACCATGATTACATCTTGTACCTCGGGATAACTAACTGTAGCAGACGACTATGATTACATCTTGTACCTCGGGATAACTAATCTGTAGCAGACGACTATGATTACATCTTGTACCTCGGGATAACTAATCTCTAGCAGAAGACTATGATTACATCTTGTACCTCGGAAAACTAATATGTAGCAGACGACTATAATTACATCTTGTACCTCGGGATAACTAATCTGTAGCAGACGACTATTATTACATCCTGTACCTCAGATAAATAATCTGTAGTAGACGACTATTATTACATCCTGTACCTCGGGATAATAAATCTGTAGTAGACGACTATGATTACATCCTGTACCTCGGGATAACTAACTGTAACAGACGACTATGATTACATCCTGTACCTCGGGATAACTTATCTGTAGCAGAAGACTATGATTACATCTTGTACCTCGGGATAACTAACTGTAGCAGACGACTATGATTACATCTTGTACCTCGGGATAACTAATCTGTAGCAGACGACTATGATTACATCTTGTACCTCGGATAAATAATCTGTAACCGACGACTATGATTACATCCTGTACTTCGGGATAACTAACTGTAGCAGACGACTATGATTACATCCTGTACCTCGGGATAAATAATCTGTAGCAGACAACTATGATTACATCCTGTACCTCGGGATGACTAACTGTAACAGACGACTATGACTACGTCCTGTACCTCGGGATAACTAACTGTAGCAGACGACTATGATTACATCCTATACCTCGGATAACTAATCTGTAGCAGACGACTATGATTACATCATGTACCTCGGGATAACTAACTGTAGCAGACGACTATGATTACATCTTGTACCTCGGGATAACTAACTGTAGCAGACGACCATGATTACATCTTGTACCTCGGGATAACTAACTGCAGCAGACGACTATGATTACATCTTGTACCTCGGGATAACTAATCTGTAGCAGACGAGTATGATTACATCTTGTACCTCGGGATAACTAATCTGTAGCAGACGACTATGATTACATCTTGTACCTCGGATAACTAACTGTAGCAGACGACTATGATTACATCTTGTACCTCGGGATAACTAACTGTAGCAGACGACTATGATTACATCTTGTACCTCGGAAAACTAATATGTAGCAGACGACTATGATTTCATTCTGTACCTCGGGATAACTAATCGATAGCAGACGACTATGAGTACATCTTGTACCTCGGGATAACTAATCTGTAGCAGACGACTATTATTACATCCTGTACCTCGGGATAACTAATTTGTAGCAGACGACTATGATTACATCTTTTACCTCGGGATAACTAATCTGTAGCAGACGACTATGATTACATCTTGTACCTGGGATCCTTAATCTGTAGCAGACGACTATAATTACATATTATACCTCGGGATAACTAATCTGTAGCAGACGACTATGATTACATCTTGTACCTCGGGATAACTAATCTGTAGCAGACGACTATGATTACATCCTGTACCTCGGGATAACTAACTGTAGCAGACGACTATGATTACATCCGGTACCTGGGGATAACTAAGCTGTAGCAGACGACTATGACTACATCCTGTACTTCGGGATAACTAATCTGTAGCAGACGACTATGATTACATCTTGTACCTCGGGATAACTAATCTGTAGCAGACGACAATTATTACATCCTGTACCTCGTAATAACTAATCTGTAGTAGACGACTATTATTACATCCTGTACCTCGGGATAACTAACCTGTAGCCGACGACTATGATTACATCCTGTACCTTGGTATAACTAATCTGTAGCAGACGACTATGATTACATCCTGTACTTCGGGATAACTAACTGTAGGAGACGACTATTATTACATCCTGTACCTCGGGATAACTAATCTGTAGCAGACGACTATGATTACAGCCTGTACCTCGGGATAACTAATCTGTAGTAGACGACGATGATTACATCTTGTATCTCGGGATAACTAATCTGTAGCAGAAGACTATGATTACATCCTGTACCTCGGGATAACTAATCTGTAGCAGACGACTATGATTACATCCTGTACCTCGGATCCTTAATCTGTAGCAGACGACTATGATTACATCTTGTACCTCGGGATAACTAATCTGTAGCAGACGACTATTATCACATCTTGTACCTCGGGATAACTAATCTGTAGCAGACGACTATGATTACATCTTGTACCTCGGGATAACTAATCTGTAGCAGACGACTATTATCACATCTTGTACCTCGGGATAACTAATCTGTAGCAGACGACTATGATTACATCTTGTACCTCGGGATAACTAATCTGTAGCAGACGACTATGAGTACATCTTGTATCTCGGGATAACTAACTGTAGCAGACGACTATGATTACATCCTGTACCTCGGGATAACTAACTGTAGCAGACGACTATGATTCCATCCTGTACCCCGGGATAACTAACTGTAGCAGACGACTATGATTACATCCTGTACCACGGGATAACTAATCTGTAGCAGACGACTATGATTACATCTTGTACCTCGGGATAACTAACTGTAGCAGACGACTATGATTACATCTTGTACCTCGGGATAACTTATATGTAGCAGACGACTATGATTACATCTTGTACCTCGGGATAACTAATCTGTAGCAGACGACTATGAGTACATCTTGTATCTCGGGATAACTAACTGTAGCAGACGACTATGATTACATCCTGTACCTCGGGATAACTTATCTGTAGCAGAAGACTATGATTACATCTTGTACCTCGGGATAACTAACTGTAGCAGACGACTATGATTACATCTTGTACCTCGGGATAACTAATCTGTAGCAGACGACTATGATTACACCTTGTACCTCGGATAAATAATCTGTAACCGACGACTATGATTACATCCTGTACTTCGGGATAACTAACTGTAGCAGACGACTATGATTACATCCTGTACCTCGGGATAAATAATCTGTAGCAGACAACTATGATTACATCCTGTACCTCGGGATGACTAACTGTAACAGACGACTATGACTACGTCCTGTACCTCGGGATAACTAACTGTAGCAGACGACTATGATTACATCCTATACCTCGGATAACTAATCTGTAGCAGACGACTATGATTACATCATGTACCTCGGGATAACTAACTGTAGCAGACGACTATGATTACATCTTGTACCTCGGGATAACTAACTGTAGCAGACGACCATGATTACATCTTGTACCTCGGGATAACTAACTGCAGCAGACGACTATGATTACATCTTGTACCTCGGGATAACTAATCTGTAGCAGACGAGTATGATTACATCTTGTACCTCGGGATAACTAATCTGTAGCAGACGACTATGATTACATCTTGTACCTCGGATAACTAACTGTAGCAGACGACTATGATTACATCTTGTACCTCGGGATAACTAACTGTAGCAGACGACTATGATTACATCTTGTACCTCGGAAAACTAATATGTAGCAGACGACTATGATTTCATTCTGTACATCGGGATAACTAATCGATAGCAGACGACTATGAGTACATCTTGTACCTCGGGATAACTAATCTGTAGCAGACGACTATTATTACATCCTGTACCTCGGGATAACTAATTTGTAGCAGACGACTATGATTACATCTTTTACCTCGGGATAACTAATCTGTAGCAGACGACTATGATTACATCTTGTACCTGGGATCCTTAATCTGTAGCAGACGACTATAATTACATATTATACCTCGGGATAACTAATCTGTAGCAGACGACTATGATTACATCTTGTACCTCGGGATAACTAATCTGTAGCAGACGACTATGATTACATCCTGTACCTCGGGATAACTAACTGTAGCAGACGACTATGATTACATCCGGTACCTGGGGATAACTAAGCTGTAGCAGACGACTATGACTACATCCTGTACTTCGGGATAACTAATCTGTAGCAGACGACTATGATTACATCTTGTACCTCGGGATAACTAATCTGTAGCAGACGACAATTATTACATCCTGTACCTCGTAATAACTAATCTGTAGTAGACGACTATTATTACATCCTGTACCTCGGGATAACTAACCTGTAGCAGACGACTATGATTACATCCTGTACCTTGGTATAACTAATCTGTAGCAGACGACTATGATTACATCCTGTACTTCGGGATAACTAACTGTAGCAGACGACTATTATTACATCCTGTACCTCGGGATAACTAATCTGTAGCAGACGACTATGATTACAGCCTGTACCTCGGGATAACTAATCTGTAGTAGACGACTATGATTACATCTTGTATCTCGGGATAACTAATCTGTAGCTGAAGACTATGATTACATCCTGTACCTCGGGATAACTAATCTGTAGCAGATGACTATGATTACATCCTGTACCTCGGATCCTTAATCTGTAGCAGACGACTATGATTACATCTTGTACCTCGGGATAACTAATCTTTAGCAGACGACTATTATCACATCTTGTACCTCGGGATAACTAATCTGTAGCAGACGACTATGATTACATCTTGTACCTCGGGATAACTAATCTGTAGCAGACGACTATTATCACATCTTGTACCTCGGGATAACTAATCTGTAGCAGACGACTATGATTACATCTTGTACCTCGGGATAACTAATCTGTAGCAGACGACTATGAGTACATCTTGTATCTCGGGATAACTAACTGTAGCAGACGACTATGATTACATCCTGTACCTCGGGATAACTAACTGTAGCAGACGACTATGATTCCATCCTGTACCCCGGGATAACTAACTGTAGCAGACGACTATGATTACATCCTGTACCACGGGATAACTAATCTGTAGCAGACGACTATGATTACATCTTGTACCTCGGGATAACTAACTGTAGCAGACGACTATGATTACATCTTGTACCTCGGGATAACTTATATGTAGCAGACGACTATGATTACATCTTGTACCTCGGGATAACTAATCTGTAGCAGACGACTATGAGTACATCTTGTATCTCGGGATAACTAACTGTAGCAGACGACTATGATTACATCCTGTACCTCGGGATAACTAATCTGTAGCAGATGACTATGATTACATCCTGTACCTCGGGATAACTAATCTGTAGCAGACGACTATGATTAGATCTTGTACCTCGGGATAACTAATCTGTAGTAAACGACTATGATTACATCTTGTACCCCGGGATAACTTATCTGTAGCAGACGACTATGATTACATCTTGGACCTCGGGATTAATAAGTGTAGCAGACGACTATGATTACATCTTGTACCTCGGGATAACTAATCTGTAGCAGACGACTATGATTACATCCTTTAACTCGGGATAACTAATCTGTTGCAGACGACTATGATTACATCTTGGAAAATGTGTGACAAATCTCTGTAGATGAAAGTATAAAAAATAAATAGAGTTGAAAACATTTGGACAAAAATAGAAATTGATCAAATTTGACAACCTCATGCACTCAATGGAGCAGATTTTGTCATATTTATAAGACTTTGACCCGAGCCTAGCGAGCTGGGGTATTGAACCTTTCTCACATTTAGACGTTTTTTTACGCCTCTGCTGCAGACGACTTTTGAAAACAATGTGACAAAAGTGTCACAATGTTTTCAATTTGAGTTCATTTATTGTACCTTTATTTATAGAGATTCCTATAATATTGCCTTATTTGCTGTCTGTGGGAAAGGGGTAATACATCTGCGTACACAGACGGCTCATTTGAGCGTGTGCTTCCGCAGTCTCAGCAAAGACTTCGCTGTCTAGATGTCTAAAAAAATATATTTCATCAGCCACTTAGAATTTGATTGAGTGTTTGGTTTTTTACGCCGCTTTCAAAAAACTTCAATTTTAGTTTCAAGTACTACTGGTATATTTATCCTGACCCCAGCCAACCAGTCGTAATACTAACACCGAAACCCCCACCGGGGATTGAACCCGCGACCTCCCGCGCCCGAGGCGGACGATCTACCACTCCACCACACTTAGGAACATGTTATGATAACCCAGTCATTAACAAATGTTGCTTATAAAAACTTGCAGAAGCACAAACTTTACAATTGACTGGCGCCTCAGGAAAATAAACCCTGGTACATTTTCGACAGTTGTCGAACAAGATTTCCCAGCGAATATATGCAGTAAGATCTGGGTCCGTTCTTTGCGACTAATGCAGATCCATATCCGCCTGGACCACCACGCAATCTTATCAAGATGTTCTCTGTTCGCCATCCTATTATAAGTACAAACAACTTATAGATTTGGATATTGTTCACAGATGTTTTAGAATAATATATACCAGGTATGTGTATGGCATTTTTCATTCAAACCAGACCTCAAATGTCACTGCAGTACCACACGCCTTTATACGAGGATAGAAGACTTCGGTCTGAATTCAATGAGATTAGGCTAAAGGGTTAATTTAAAAAAAAAATCTTAACTCTTTCAGCGCCGAATTGTTTCAAGTAGGCTCTTCGATGTTCAAAATCGGGCGACTCCATTATTCATGTAGTGAGAATTTGAGAATATTTTGATAGCTAAAAGGCAAACAATGCTGATTTCAGGTGAGACAGCTCGATATGAGCTGACTGGCATGAATCTGTATTGCTTGCATAAACCTCAATATTGCCATAGGAGCTGAAAGAGTAAAAGAAATATTCGTTGCGTATTATGAAACAGAAGTCTTGATTCGTGTCCATAATCCCACGAGGGTTCGCGGACATAAAAGGCTCTGTTCTTTCGTTTTAAGTCGAGCAACGTCACGAAAGCATATTGGTAACGCCGAGGGGCGTTAATCAAAGAAAAATATATTCGAATCATGATTTGGCCAACACTACTTCTGACAACTGACATAAGTTATTGTGACCAGCATCTTTGTTGATTGAAAAAATTTGTAACGGAAACACATTTATTTATTTTATTTATTCAAGTCTTATCCATGTACAAACAATATCTACTACATAAAAAAACAATGCAAAAACAAAGCAATGCGAGCATTAAACATTGTCATTTAAACAAGAATTATGGGAGACTTGTGATTTAAGCATAGCACACGATCATTGCATTATCTTCTTACACCATAAAACCAAGAAGGAGCTGTTGATTGACTTCTGTGATTGAAGGTTATTTATACGACCAACTGCAAAAGAAAAGCCGCTAACGGGACATTAGAAAAAAGTTAAAAAGCCCACCTAAATTTGTTTAAACTTTAAACATATTTTATTTTAATCCATATTAAGATGGATTGGGCGGTTGATTGATGCATGCCAGGTGAAAGCGCCTCAAACTGAATTCGTGTTGCATGAGGTCTTGTTTCGCCAAGTTGCGCCAGCTGTCTGCCATGCCCAGCCGGAATTTGGATTTCCCGACAAAGTCTCGAATTTGCACCCGTCCTGTTCGAATAAGAGAGTTTAACTGGCATCCTGACATGTGTCGTGTGAAAGTGCCTTACTCTGGCTCCGAGTCGCACTAGCCGGATTCCACCCGGATTTATGACAGCTGGCTGCAATGTTCGGATGAAGTTGGCATTTGGGGCAAGTCTACACACCAACTCCGGTTGTATATTGCTCGAATTAGAGTTTAACTGGCATCCTGACATATGTCAGGTGAAAGTGACACACTCAGGATCCAAGACACGCTAGCCGGATTCCACCCAGATGTATGGCAGCCGGCTGCAAAACCCGGCCGGAGTAGGGCCTACAGAGTGGCTCCGACCATCGTTTTGGCGCGCCTTTTGTTCGAGATAGATGTATTGGGCGTTTGATTGATGCATGTCAGGTGAAAGCTCCTCAAACTGACTTCGTGTTGCATGTGGTCCTGTTTCGCCAAGCTGCGTCAGCTGGCTGCCATGCTCAGCAAGACAAGATGAAAATGTCCAGGTAATTTCCAGATACTGCAGATGGTTCCAGCTTGTCTATATAGACAGTTCAGGCTCGCCATAATTAATACAGCCTGAGTTGTCAAAACTCCGGCTAATCCGGGGGATTGATACTCGTTATGATTTCCAGGATTTGCACCCGACATGTTTGAGTTAAAGGTTTAGCCGTCATCCTTACATGTTTTGCGTTGAGATTTTCTTAAAAAAGTCCCGACTTTGCACCTGTTCGAGTTAGAGAGTTTCGCCTGCTGCATCCGGTGTCCCGATCTGGCCTTGAGTCGCACAAGTGACAAATCAAGCCAAGAATAAAATTTCAAGACAATGTGTTTGCTTGTCCATAAAGACAGTTCAGGCAAGCCAGAATTACCGAAACGATGACTTTTTCGGCTAATAAATATAATTTGAGTTGACGGACCTCCGGCTGTTCAGGCTAGTTGATACGGGTTCGATTTTCCGAAATTGCACCCCTCCTGTTTTATTTAAACAATAGGGCCATGATTGCCCTAGTTCGCTCACCTTAATTATACAATGTACTGCAATGCAAAACATTCTGAATGCAACCTCCACAGTGTTAACAAGATGTTCCTTCATTTGGCCTAGTGATCTATATTTGTTTACCTAATATGACTCATATTCCAACATGGACTAGATATCATCAAGACAATATTCTGACAAAGTTTCAATTTGCTCAAAGTAAAAATGCGGCCTCCGGATTTTGAACAATATTATACAATTATGGACTTTTCAGCTGTTATACATGATGTGATATGCACCAAAAAAATCATTATTGACCGAGGCGATAGCCGAGGTCGATAATGATTTTTTGGTACATATCAACATCATGTATAACAGCTGAAAAGCCCATAACTGTTTTATTGTATAACCCTCAATTTATCATATC
Source organism: Serripes groenlandicus (assembly GCA_031761405.1). Classification (NCBI taxonomy): domain Eukaryota; kingdom Metazoa; phylum Mollusca; class Bivalvia; order Cardiida; family Cardiidae; genus Serripes; species Serripes groenlandicus. Next base: position 13,910,719 of record JASEVX010000007.1, read on the forward strand.
GTTTTGATATTGATCAACTTAAAAGAAAACAGAGGACCACTCAAGGAACATTTCTGTTGTATGTTGTATTTCTGTCTCATGATAACAGTACGTTTTTGACATGATAACAGTCTAAAACACGCGTCTAAAATGTTGGTAATGCATGTGCATGACGTCATTTAAAGGGATATGCTCCCAAATGAAATTTAAATAAGATTTTACTGAAATTTTGTTAAAGTGACCTTTAAACCTTAATTAACAAAATAACAAAAAGAAAATATAGGGTCACCAGGTTTATTTTTTTTTTACAGGCTCTTGAAAATATGAGGTTTTATATATTTTTCTACATTTTGGTCGAGAAAAATGAAATGTTCTATTAAGACTAGAGATGTCTACTTTCAGATATATTTTGCAATTTGCCATTGTCTGACCACTATGATATAACATTAACATCATATCTCGGTCTAAAAAAATATATTTTGAAACAAAACCTTGAAGAAATTGAAAAAAATAAGCAAATGAACAACTATAACGAGCAGTCCACTGACACGTAAATGTTGGATTTTTTAAACAAATTATGCATAAAAACATAAAAAAAAAAAAAATACCAATAAGAACTTGTTCTTACTTTATATTGAGCAAGATTATTTCATTAGCTATCCATAAATGCAAAGAAATATATGTGTCACCGTGCTTATTTTCAAAATAATCACAAAAATATACATGTATGTTACAAACAATTTTTACAAAAAATGATCAAAAATCAAGATAAAATTCAATGGCAATACTTTGACTTGTCATGGCTGTCTATAGCTGGCAAAGAATAATGAAATCAAGGCTCATATTTGTAAATGTGATCAATTTCAACATTAAATCACATGAGACGATTCTTAAATGTACCCACAAAATAGGGTTTAGTGAAGCAATAAGTGAGATATTGAGGGAAAAAGAGTAGTTCACCCCTTCTTATCTGCACCTCATGAAGGAAAATTGTTCTCATTTTTACCCTCTGTTCTTGCCTGGTACAACCACATCTTGACAGGATGTGGCAAATATGTTGTCCTATTTCCCCCATATAAACAATATTTGATACATCATGGCTTTTGAAAACATAGTGAAGCAATAAGTGAGATATTGAGGGAAAGAGAATAGTTCACCCCTTCTTATCTGCACCTCATGGGGGAATATTTTTTCTCATTGTTTTACCCTCTGTTCTTGCCTGGTACAACCACATCTTGACAGGGTGTGGCAAATATTTTGACCCTTTTCCCCATATAAACGACATTTGATACATCATGGCTTTTGAAAACATAGTGAGAAAAGGTAAAAAATTTCATAATGAGCAATTTTACCTTTTCCGAAATCTTACAGTCTGTTAAACGAATGAACGCCTGACCTTATAAAAAATAAAACAAGATATATACTTATTGAACTTAAATACATGATATGTTTGGGTTATTTCAATATATGTTTTTCAAAGTTCTTATAACTTTCTACAATTTGCCTATTAATTAACCCTTCCCCTCATATAGACGCTTTCTGACGTCTCTGCAGCAGATGGCTTTTTGAAAACATTGTGACAAACGAAGAAATTGCTCAAAACGAGAAATTTCTCCTTATGTCAGAATGTTTTCCACTTTTAGTCATAGGTTATCCATTCAATTATAGAGATTTTCCAATTTTTTACAAAATATGTTCAAAGTCGTCTGCTGCAAAATTGTTGTATGACTATGTGGGAAAGGTTTAACTTGTTTCTTGTTTGCGGACTGACACTGCTTAATTAATTGTTCTTGCTTTCACACAACCTAGGCTTTGTCTATTAACAATTACATATGTATTAATATCACTCCATTTTGTAACTGTACGGTCAAGGTCCTTTCTAATTTTAGACAGTGTTGTTGAGTTGTCATTCATTATTAATGTTTATACTCTTTCACCCTCTTTCTTTGATTAAATCTACACCAACATCTGATTCCATAGCGTTAGCACAACCTGACCATTTTTTTTAACACATTTGAGAAGGAGTTTTTTCATATTCAGATTTACTGCAGGTTTGGCAGTCAGATACCTGTACAGCAAATACGCAGACTTTCTCAGAGGTTTTGCCGAAGAGTGTCCCCACACCTGATTTACTGTCATAAGCTCTACTGCTGCCGCGCTTCTTCTAACCCATGTCATACTTGAAAGTGACCTCACTGGAGATTTCTGAATTATCCGTGGGCACCCTGAAACAAATATAACTTTTATGTCAACACTCATATGAAGGGGAAAATATCAGGGAGTAAAGCCCCTATTCAAGAAAACAGAGATAGAGAAAAAAACAAGAGGGCCTAGATGGCTCTAAATCTATCATTTGAGTTATAGTATAGTAGCAAATGCTACTGCTTATAAAGGTAAAAATTTGACAAAGAATGGGAACGAACTGCAAACTAGACAGCTAAACTATCTTGAAATCAGACGAAAACATTAATTGGAATTAAATTTTAAAGTTTTGCCAGAAAACGCCATGATATAACTGAACCATTGTTGAAACGGCATTAACCTTTTCCCTCAAATACAAGCTTTCTGACGCCTCTGCAGCAGACAGCCTTTTGAAAACATAGTATTTTCTCCTTTTGCTACAATGTTTTCCAGTTTTAGTCATAGGTTATCCATTCAATTATAGACATTTTCTATTTTTTGACAAAATATGTTCAGTCGTCGGATGTAAAATTGTTGTATGAAGGAAAGGGTTAAACACCAAACAATCAATCTTCAGAAGTTTTTGAAAAAGAAGCAATAATTCAAAATTTCTCCTTGAACCAAAATGTTTACTATTCTTAAATATTTTTAAACTTTTGAATGCAAAGAATTTGAGGGGTATGTCATACATCTGAAATACTGTTGAAAACAACATAAAACACAAAACAGTGAAGATATCGAACGATGAAAGAAAACTTACTCCCAAAAATCACCTTGCCGCACAGGAATCTCTTGCCACATTCTGACTGTGTGGGTCAACTTCTTCCCGTCGTCTCATCAATGCTGTATGGTGAAGGCATTTTATTTCCATTGTCGCCATTAGCCCATTCATCTGCCTGTATGTTAAGCCTGCGTGCATGACACCTGTAAAACAAAACATTGATTCTTATAATTCAGCTGTTATGAATAATCAAATGATTTAATGACATTGGAATTCTGCATATCTACCAAAGTAGATGAATCTAAAATATTACAATGTAAATATAATAACAAATGTCATAGATGTATGAAAAAAAAAAATTCTGATCAATTATTAAATTCTCAAAAACTGTGTTTTCAAACCTGTCAAATCAGTATTTCATCATTCACCATCACATACACCGATGTAATTTATTGACCTTGTAAACAATAAAAACACTAAGCTAAATCCTTTCCCTGTACAGAAGCATCTCGACGCCAGACAACTTTTAAAAAACATTGTGGCTAAAGGAGAAATTGCTCAAGTCAATTTCTCCTTTTGCAAGAATGTTTTCCACTCATACAGACAAACCGAATATATTTTGTTGTCTTTGCATACAATAAAGACACTAATGACTAATGTAAATCCTTTCCGATATATCAGGGTCTTTCAAATAGTACTATTTAAAAGACCCTGGATATATACAGACACATTTTGACATCTGTGCAGCAGAAAACTTTTGAAAAACATTGTGAGCAATTACTCATTTTGCAAGAATATTTTCCACTCTTTTTAATAACAATTTCTTCATTTGTTTAAATTGTTAGGATTTCCTGAATTTGTAAAATTGTCTAGATGTTTTCAGTCGTCTGCTGCAAATTTGTTGTATGTGGTAAAGGGATAATGTTCTTCTTACAAACCTATCATATATGTTAAAATCATATGAAAATGTGTTTCTGGAGTGTTAAAAATATGTAAACCCACTGAAAAATTTACTTTATATGTGAATACTAACCAAATAATGTTAATGTCATAAATTGGCATTCCTTTCTCATTTTCGTCAGGTGGGATATGGCTCTTTCCAGTTGTCTGCGAGTTGACTAATCTTCAGTCACAGGCAATATATAAAATGCTGGCATATCATACATGTTGTTCTCTTTCAATTTTGAGTAAGAGAAAAGGCATTGAACAGTTTCTGCAGGCTCTAAGATGGTCAGCTAGATGTCTCAAATCAATAATTCTTCGCCCATTACCCCACCCACTTTTCATGCCTTCAACTGTGTGTTTGTCTGTCTCGATTTCGCCTTCTTCATATTATTGGGATCTTTCTCTGCCTCTAAGCGAAAGCTCTAGAAGTCTTGCCTGTCTACCTGCTTTCACAAACTTTCCTTTTCATCTACGTTTCATGTTTTTACTGATTGTTGACATATTAATCTGAAGATTTTTCACAACCGGAAATTAGAAGGGGGAAGTAACCCATGCTAGAATTTTAGAAAAGTTGTACTTCCCCGATTATGGTTCTTGGTGCCAAGATTCTTATCTCTCAGATTGCGCATGATATGGGCGAGTATCCCTTTAAAAAAAATACGTCACCAGAATGACCACTCGGAAGTTTCCGTGGTCATTCGGAACGCGCCTCGGAGAGAATTCCGTAGCGTACGGATAAAGGCGAAGGATATTAATAGGCGGCTCGTGGGATTCCCCGGTCTTCCCCTGTTACTATTTATAAAACTGGTCAATATCAGAAAAAAACGGTCAATATCGCTAGATATTTTTTTCTAAAAAATTGCTTTTTAGCCAATGAAAAGGCGTCTATTTATCGGTTATATAATAATTTCCTTTATTGACCTTGTTTCTGACCCAATATGACCCATATTCGAGCTTGACCTAGATATAATTCAGACAAACATTCTGCCAAAAAAACTAAGCTGCTGAAGCAAAAAATGCGGCATCCAAAGTGTTAACAACATATTCGAACTTGACTTAGATATCAATTAGATAAACATTCTCATCAAATGTCAAGCTGCTGTAGCAAAAAAATGCGTCTTCTACAGAGTTAACAAGATTTTCCTTCAATTTGGCCAAGTGACCTAGTTTCTGACCCAATTTCAAAACTTCTGAAGCAAAAAATGCGGCCTCTACAGTGTTAACAAGATTTTCCTTCATTTTGACCTAGTGACCTACTTTTTGACCCAACAGGACCCATGTTCGAACTTGACTTACATATCATCAAGACAAACATTCTGATAACGTTTCAACATGCTCAAGTTGAAATGTGGCCTCCAGATTGTTAACAAGATTTCCCTTCAATTTGACCTAGTGACCTTGTTTTTGACCTCATATGACCCAGTTTCGAACTTGTCCAAGATTTGATGGAGATAAATGTTCTGATAAACTTTCATGAATATTGGATGCAAAATTTAGCCTGTAGATTGTAAACAAGGGCAAATGATGACAACGCATGACGCACGACTCACGACGAACAAAATGTCATCACAATAGCTCATCTTGTACTTTGTGCACAGGTGAACTAAAAAAAGTATAACATGTGTAGCGCCGACAGAATTGCTCTTACCAGGCTCGATTCTGCAATCGTTTTAAGCCTACGAGATTCACTAGTCACGTTTAGCATCAAAATCCAGCCAATATCAAAATGTACAGACAATGTATTTCCATATAAGCTTTAGGATGACCAGAATCGCCGGAATGATGTTTTTTTCGGCTGGTTACTACAGTCGTAGTAATAGGAAATATAGCTGTTCCGGCTGGTAATTCAGTCGAAGTAGCCGGAGTTCCAGCTGTTCCGGCTACTCAGGCTCACTTCACGCACCTGATTCATCCCAAAAATCAAATGTGGGACAATCGGGAATAAACCACCCTGAAATATTATAACACAAACGTTTTATATACGTTATCTGCATGTTGACCCTTTGCAGAAAAGATCGAGATGTGTACATTTAAATGTCGGACTTTAAAATTCACGATGTTTTGAAACTGTATGTTAAGATAAAAAGCCAACTTCTATCTTTCCCAGGATGTTTGTACTCTTATGCCCTAAACTAATTCAGTCTCTTTAATGTCTGTTTATTTTAAAGCACGTCTTCGGAGTTTTTCTCATTTCAAATGATGGAATAAAGAGTATCATCATATAATGAATTGTGTTTTATCACACCCGGGTATATATATATACGTATTGAGTGCATATATGTATATTAAAACATTCTACCGATCATGCCGTCAACACGTAGTGTCGCCCTGCTGGAAACTTCTCAGATGTTCTGTTCTGCAATTAATTGCATTATTGTTGGCATTAAGCTCTGTTAATTCTAAGACAACGAATGGACAATTCTATACAAACGAGTATTTGATTCAAATAAATTTACATGAAAGTGTTGCAAAGTTAAAGTTAAACGCTGAACGTTTTGGACTTAAATACATCGAACAAGTAAGTAAGATTAGCTCTACGTTCTGCCGAGCCCCGGTAGCTCAGTCGGTAG
>JASEVX010000007.1:13917314-13960813 GCA_031761405.1 Serripes groenlandicus
TGATAGACAAAACAATGTCTCATTACGATGCATAAAATCAAAGCTCTGTGTAAATATGCACATGACGGTCCCGTCTTCGTTTGTGGTCCTCAAAACAATAGACTATCTATGGCACGCTCCTCATTTCGTTCTTTTAAGGATGTCTCTATACAGGGTAGAAATCTGAATAGTATAACATAAAACTGACGTTGAAACAGGTTGTTCGACACTTGTCAGATAGTTTGCTCAAGTAGGCTTGTTTCACTCCTAGTTTCTGCAGAACGTGGTGATATGTCAAGGTCTCTCATCTACCACAGGTAGTACAAGTACAATTTTGAGTCTGTATGTTTGCAAATTTTGTTACAGACAGCCCTACTATTCAGCATTATAAACGTACGTTGTAGACTCAACAGTACGGTCTACTGGTTCGATTTACTCATGAATATAGCTATTTATCTTACGATAGAAGACATTCTAGTCGGCTAAATACATAGTGTTGTCAAAGACAATTCCAACAAAAACAGACTAGGTTCGTGCCTCCCAGATCCTCAAAATTTGAGCACTTCTCAAGAAAATGGCATTACATGTAAGTACAATCTGTATCGTCGATATTCTTTATCAAAAATATATTCTAAGAAACAAGTTCTAAATTTTCCTAAAATTATAATATTTAAAAACAAAAAAACCTTGTTACATTTGTTTTGATTCAGTATGGATATCAATTTGTTTCGATGCTCTGCTAATAATACTCCTTTAGGTTGTGTTTCTCTAGCAGTCACCTAGCTCTTGATCATACCCTTTCTGTTTTAAATGTTGCCGCAGGATGAGTATTGATTCGCCGTATTATGGTATGGGGTTATAGTAGAAGCTATGGGCATTAAACTGATCACAGCAGCGCCGGTGTAAATGTGGGACTAACTAGATGTGGAGGTGCTGGAAACGCAACCATCCTGACTTAAAGAGCGAATTATTGTAATTATCATCGAATATTCGTCCTTGTACAAACAGTACTTTTTTGGCGTCAATCATTTGAATTGACTCATGTCTATTTGTTTTTTAAACGGGTGACAATTAAAGTGCATTTAGGTGTCTTATACAAACAAAAGGGCGGCGCACAACGATTCTTTACACTAATTTGTTGTCAGGTTTAACTGTTACTAAAAAACTATGTAACACGTTTTCAATTAACTTATTTTGCGGATTAACCCTTTTCCCAAGATACAACAAATATGTAGCAGCATCGACATTTGAATAAACATACCCGAGAAGCAATCTTGTGATACTCCCTTGTAATGAAAGTACAATAATTGGAAAAGAGTTGAAAAACCACCAGAGATAGCGTCAGAAAGCGTATATATGAGGGATCGGGTTAAATCGGTTTATTTGATCCAAAGGGTAGATACATAACGCGGAGTCCATAATGTGGTTTTCTCGTGTGAACGTTTCATGACTGGGTCTTTCTTCATCAAATTAGGATGAGTTCATTTGTGAAAGCAGAACATGTTGAGAACAGAATAAAACGAATTTATAAATTTAACGAAATTTAATCCACAACATAATACTATTACTTTGTATCACGACCTGTACAAGGGGTCAGCCCCACCAGAGTCGGTGATGTGATAGAGACGTCCGACCTCGTTGCTGATAGGTTTCGGATTCGATCCCTGCCTGATCACACCAAAGACTTTAACAAATCCTAGGCGATCGTAGGATTGGGGTGTTAGTATTACGACTGACTCACGGGTGTCAGGATAAATGGATCAATTCTAGACACTATTGCCAATTTGTCATCTATACACACAGAAGGATTTAAGCGTGATCTAAATGCAGTATATCACTCTAAATTTCCGGAACTATTTTTGGCTGTTGAAATTCCCTTCCCGCGTATTTTTCTTACGACGTTTCTTAGTGCGCATAGGCGTCATCTACTACGTTAGGGCTTGACATTTTATATGAATGAAGTCTCGAGCTTCTGTTGTAAACTTGCCGTTTGGAAATTTGAATTTGAAACGGTGACGTACTGTTTTAGATGAAGTCATTCACGTGCTTTACCAACATTTTTGGCGTGGTCTAAGAAACGTTGTGTTAGAATGAGACAGTAACAAATTGCGCCATAGATGAGTTTAAGAATCAATTGAAAAAGTTATTATAACAATATACAAATGATCATAAACTGTTAGATATAACTGAACCAAAAATGTTTTGTTAGTTGAAAAGATCGGAATATTTCCAAAACAAATACAATGGGACTAAAGATAGAATAGCCTACACGTGATTTCAAGGAAAACAACGTCATGTCAAAACATAGTTCACCCTTGACAACTAATCCCCTTTAACTGTTATCAAAAAAGGTTATCCCTTGTAAGTTATCAAAAAGTGCTAGAATCTGAAATAGATCTCATTTTTCGTGTTATATCGGCTCTTATATCACGACGTGTCGTTCAAGGTGGGTATAACAAAAATATCTCAGAGCCATTCGGCCTTCGTGATTAATTAATACACTACCTGAACTCCAAATCGTGATATACGAGACGATATAGTCACTTCAAATATGAGATATATTTCCTAATTATTACTGGTATCCTATCGTGAATATAACTCAAAAGATTGTTGAAATTGTCGTCGTTAAACACTATCTATATAACAAGGTCATGTCAAAGGTCATGTCAATTTAGTCAAGTCAAGATGATACTGTCTGACATACTTAAATCAATATTGTCATTAAAGCACAAGAAGCTGCCATGTAACTTTGTGGACTAGTTATAATGTCTGACATACTTATATTAATCGTTGTCATTAAAGAACAAGAAGCTGGCACGTTACTATTGATAGACTAGTTATAATATCTGACAGTACTTATATTAATCTTGTCATTAAGGAACAAGAAGCTGGCACGTATCTTTGTAGACTAGTTATAAGTGTCTGACATACTATATACTAATCTTGTCATTAAAGAACAAGAAGCTGGCACGTCACTTTGTAGACGCTACTTATAATGTCTGACATACTCTATATTAATCTTGTCATTAACAGAACAAGAAGCTGGCACGTAGACTTTGTGGACTAGTTATACTGTCTGACAAACTTATATTAATCTTGTCATTAAAGAACAGAAGCTGGCACGTACACTTGTGGACTAGTTAATATATGTATGACATACTTATATTAATTTTGTCATTGAAGAACAAGAAGCTGGCACGTAACTTTGTGGACTAGTTATACTGTCTGACTACTTTATATTTAATCTTTTTCATTAAAGAACAAGAAGCTGGCACGTTACTCTTGTGGAAGCTAGTTATAATGTCTGTCATACTTATATTAATCTTGTCATTATAAGAACAAGAAGCTGGCACGTAACTGTGTCCACTAGTTATACTCTGTCTCGACATACTCTATATTAATCTTGTCACCAAAGAACAAGAAGCAGGCAAGCAAGTAACTTTGTGGACTAGTTTTACTGTCATTACTTATATTAATCTTTTCATTAAAGAACAAAAAGCTGGCACGTAACTTTGTGGACTAGTTATAATGTCTGACATACTTATATTAATATTGTCATTAAAGAACAAGAGGCTGGCATATAACTTTGTGGACAAAGACCGGCCACGTGACTTCTCGCCCGACTATGATCGAAGTTACCATGAAGCTGACACAATTATGGAGTAAGTTTTTTAGAGTCTAGATCAATTGATTTGTGTGTATGTGCGCATGTACGCATGCACGCACGTGCGTGTGTGCGTATATGTAATATATGTGTGCGTGCGTGCGTATATGTAATATATGTGTGTGCTTGAATGTGTGTGTATGTATGTATGTATGTATGTATGTATGTATGTATGTATGTATGTATGTATGTATGTATGTATGTATGTATGTATGTATAGGGGATAGATTATCCAAGTTGTTCGTCTGAATACCTATTTCAGATGTGGCATAGGTGTTTGCAACGTATTTTTTTTTTTTTTTTTCAATTGACGTGCAATCTTTTCAAAAGGCGAAATTGCCGTTCGATTTTTGAACTCTGTGGAAAGAAACTTGTTTATCTGACAGTGTAAAGTATGCTTAGAAAAAGCCAGTAAACTCAAAACAATAGTATTATAATGTTCAAAGCTTTATCACATACGAATTTATCTACGACTTTCAAGAGTTGAATGAATTTGCGTAAGACTTGTGATTATGAAAGACATACTTTCGATAATTTGTATGATTGTATATATTGTGCAGAAAGAATTCAGAAAAATTAAGAAACTAACATTTGAGATACGACAGGTATTATGAGGTTTAATTATATTCCCAGTTTTGCATTAATTGAGGATGTCTGGGACTGAATCAAATTAGGCTAAAATGATTGGAATTGAATAGCGCCTCTAAATATGAGAAGAATATGGAGACATAGTAACAATCGTGTTTTTTTTTCAAGCCACGGTAACAATCATGTTAATTTCAAGCCAAGGTAACAATCATGTTTTATTCAAGCCACAGTAATAATCATGTTTGTTCAAACCCCGATAACAATCATGTTTGTTTCAAGCCAAATAACACTCATGTTATTTGCAAGCCCCGGTAACATTCATGCTTATTTCAAGCCACAGTAACAATCATGTTTATTTCAAGCCACAATAACAATCATGTTTATATTAAGCCACTCATGTTTTTTCGAGCCATGGTAACGATCATGTTAATTTCAAGCCAAGGTAACAATCATGTTAATTTCAAGCCACAGTAACAATCATGTTTATTTCACGCAATGGTAACAATCATGTTTATTTCAAGCCTCAGTAAAAATCATGTTTATTTCAAGCCACGTTAACAATCATGTTCATTTCAAGCCACAGTAACAATCATATTGATTTCAATCCACGGTTACAATCATGTTTATATAAAGCCACGGTAACAATCATGTTGTTTTCAAGCCACGGTAACAATCATGTTAATTTCAAGCAATGGTAACAATAATGTTAATATTAATCCACAGTAACACTCATGTTTATTTCACGCTATGGTAACACTCATGTTTATTTCAAGTCACAGTAACAATCATGTTTATTTCAAGCCACGTTAACAATCATGATTATTTCAAGCCAGGGTAACAATCATGTTTATTTGAAGCTAAGGTAATATTCATGTTTGTTCAAGCCCCGGTAACAATCATGTTTATTTCAAACCACAGTAACACTCATGTTTTTCTCAAGCCACGGTAACAATCATGTTTATTTTAAGCCAAGGTAACAATTATGTTTGTTCAAGCCCCGGTAACAATCATGTTTATTTCAAGCCACGGTAACAATTAGTTTTTTTTTCAATCCAAGGTAACAATCATGTTTATTCGAGCACCGGTAACACTCATGTTTTTTTCAAGCCACATATATAATCATGTTTATTTCAAGCCACGTTAACAATCATGTTTATTCCAAGCCAATGTAACAATCATGTTTATTTCAAGCCACGGTAACAACATAGCAGGACTTGTCGCCGCTGTAAAGGGAAATAACCTATGCTGTAGAGGAGTAGCCTATGAATCTTCAGTTGTCCGTAAGTTGTTTAAACATGAGCGGCTCTCCACGAAAACCTACAATGAGACCTTGCGACCATGTCAAATCCAGATCAGCCAGCGCATCTAGCAATTTAATCTGGTTCTGCACTGTAGAACAATTAGTACTAGAACGTTTAAAGACACTTATAATATTCAGTATCCACTAGGAGCCTTTAACATGGTTGCTTAGACAGATATATTATTTATATGAGCCGTTCCACGAGATAACCAACATTATTGACCCAGATCACGTTCCGTATCAGGGGGATAGAGGTATAGAGTAATGATTCCCGAAACAGAAAATCCACAGGAGTCGAAAAGTGTATGTCCGGGTTAGCCTGCGCGGCATGCTTAGGCTGGTCTGGGTCGACACATTCCGTCTTAGGGGGATAGATGTAATCCACGAGATAACCAACATTATGGACTCTGCATAATGTATCGACCCAGATCACATTCCGTATCAGGGGGATAGAGGTATAGAGTAATTATTCCTGAAACAAAAAATATATAGGAGGCGAAAAGTGTCCGTCCGGGTTAGCCTGTTCGGCATGCCTAGGCTAATCCTGGTCGATACTTTACGCAGTGTCCACACTGTTGGTTTTATCCTGGAACGGTTCATTTATTACATATGTGTAATATAAACTACGGTTAGGTTGGTTTTCGCAGAGCATCGCTAAAACGTACGATATTAGGATTACTTTTACATGATACATTTGCATACGTTTTCAAAGAGTTGTAACATCTTCTTGCGTATTCCATTCTGTAGACGGGAGTGAGCAGACGAATTGAAACAAATAGGGAAAAAAGATATTCCTCATAACAAATTCCCCTTATTAATCATAATGTGTTTTACTCTTTGTGAGAGTCAAAATTGTATTGAACAAGATCCTTTATCTTTATGCGAGTAGTTTTAACTTATATTTCCTTTAACCTAGTTATTTTCAACAAATGTTAAATATGATCATCTTAATAATTACAAAGTCCTCTTCAATCGGGAAATATAACTTTAAACCCTCTGCTTTGTTTTAAGTGTCATTGATCATTTGTAGTTGTTATCTTATTTATTTCAGCGTTAGTTGTTTTTAAATTGCATAATTCGATGGATTGGCGTAAACCGGACTTTAATGAAAGATACATACCCAGGGCATTGACACATAAGAACCAGGAAATAGAGATGTTTTCTAATAGCTATAACAACAAACACGCATTCTCAGAACCAACACTCTCAATGCGAGATGGTCTACTTACTGGTGTAACACAGGTAATGATAACATGGATTTATTTATTGATGGGGGTTAATCGACGCTTTTAACATTACTTATCAGTCATATCACAGCGGCGATTTAATCTATATATGCGTGTCCTGGCTTCTCTTTCAACTACACCACACTTCAGCCTTTCCAAGCAAGTCCTTTGTATATATATTATATAACAAGAGAAAGTTGATGCAAGGCATCAATGTCGCCAGAAAAGACTGCATTGATTTATTTTTTAACACACATGTATTCTTGACTTTCATTAGTCTAAACATACACATAATGTTTTCATAAGGACTAATTCCAGGATGTTTGAAATTCCACATATATCTACAAATTTCAGGATTTCTTTTGGTCAGGATTTTGGATGTTTTGTATTTGTCAATAGAACCACAACAAATATATGTTGGGCTTTAAATCTACATGCAATAAAAAGCTATTAAACCCTTTCCATGTCTGAAGCAACAGTGAAAACCTTTAAACGCTCAAAACATTGAGAAAACGGTTAAATTGCTGAAGACATGAACTTCCTCCTTTTTAATAATAATTATAATAAATATTTCACAGATGTAAAAATTTATCCTCATATGTTTAAACGGTAGACCACATTTGAAACAACATATCAGCTAAATTGTTTATGTAAATCGTTGATGCATACAATATATGTTTGGCGCAAGAGAAATGCCAGTTGCGAGTCCCATTACTATTTAATAGGTGGCAAGTATGAAATTAATTGGGTGCGAATGAGCAGATTTTCTTTATTTCTAAATCTATTGTTTATCCGAGTTTGTTCTTCTCTTAATTTGTTTCAAGCCAAAAGAAACATTTAATATCACATATATTTAACCATTTAAGTGTATAATATTAGCTATCTATCTGTAATAAGGTGTTTGAGCATTCTTTCGAAATGTTGACCCTTGTGTCAAGATCGAGTCGTAGTGTCAGACATCGAAGAAAGTGAATAAAAAATCAGGCAAATTCCACTGCATTCGAGATAAAAAAAAAAGCATTTCTATATTATCGTTCTTTCTCCTACATTCGACCCATGCACTCGTTTCGTGACGTTTAAGAAATCAATTGGTCGTGCGACATTTTTAGTCTGCATAAACAAGTCACTTTTCTAAGTTTACATTTTACTTCCTGTTACTTGCTGTACATTTTGGCAATATGAAACTAGGTCACGAACTGAGGAAAAGGCGTTTCGGCGTTCACGACCGATAAACAGGCTTATATTTGAGACATATTTTCACAAAATATTTCTTATTTTTGTTTCTGTTACCAGTTTATGTTGATACTTATCTATTGAAAGCAGAATTCGACGTGATTTTCATATCGAGAGTCTGCTGCAAGCAGGTGCGCGTATGTAAACAATTCAGACTGTGCGACGTAAAGGTTTGTAGTTATCGCCTTTTGATTACATAGTTTATGAAAATAAAGTATCTCCGTCTAGCTAATAGGGACTGTTTTGTCTTCGTAAATAAAACACAAAAACGTAAATGCCAGTCCAAAATAAAGAAACTGCACATACTTAAAACATCGGAATATTTATTTCATTTTAGATGTGTCATAACTTAGTGTTTTTAAACAAACGCAATTGTAATATGTTCAAGACATTTAAAAAAGAAAATCTAATAATAAGCCCCCCTCCTATGTCATTTCCGAAAACCTATTAAAAATAGAAGTCGCCGGCTTCTGCCCGGCGACTAATAACAACACTGGAATAATTACATATATATTAGAATATAATAATAACGATGGAATAACTACATATATATAAGAATCTAATAATAACGACGGAATAACTACATATATATAAGAATATAATACGGGTAAACAAATCAGATGTTTCCCGTCAATAGGTAATGTGTATGAACTTTGCTATACCGTCTTTCCAAAAATTGTGTCCAGAATGGATTTTCGATGCAGTCACGATTCTGCTACAGTGCTACGTTTTGATTGGATGAAAAGCAATTATCGAAACAAAAAAAACTTCTAGAGAAAATAATTAAATATGATAATACGTACTCGATAAAGGAACGAGCACAAGTAATTTTAGGGTATTTTATGTGTGATCATTTCCGTTTAATAACACTCGTCGTCTATTTCTAAAACGAGTTCAAATATTACTCGTAAGGGTTTTTTGACCTTTGACCTTTGACTTTCCAGAAGTTATAAATCCATATTCCTGTAATATGACGTCATACTATGACGTCATTCTATTAGTGGTGCAGAGGTAGAGCGTCGGCCTCTTGTATCAAAGGTTACTGGTTCGAGTCCCGTGATGAGCGGGTCCTGACTTTGGGATTTTTTCACAGAAACGGCGTGAGTACTGGTTAAGTCTGCAGGAAGCAGACATCGAGCGTGATTAAAATAAGGTAAAAGCTTGTTTTTGTTTCACAATCGATGTAAAATAAATAAGTTTAAACTAAATGAACCAAAAGGAAAACGACAGAAATTATAGGAAACGTTAAGTTGACTTGTCACAAATGTAGTTCCGTGAATTATGGAATCGTTTTATTTGAAGTACTTTATGAAGGGCAAGTTGATTATTTGTTTTACCTGTCATCATAATTTCATGGATGTAAAAACTTAGCTATATTTTAAAGTTAAATATAAGCTTAACCTGATGATGATTTTTATTTTCTTTGCTTAGGTCGGTAGGACTCGTAATTTATGTAGGAATAAATAACTGATCGTGCTGCAAGCAAGGGGCTAACTGCAGTTCGCGGGGAATAATTCACCAATCACAACATATAATAAATGTTTACCCGAAATAGATAGCACCTATACTCATATTAATAACGATGGAATAACTACATATATATAATATTATAATAATGACAATGGAATAACTACATATATATAAAAATCTAACAATAACGATGGAATAACTACATACATATAATACGTGTGGAAGCTCGAGCCGAAGCACGCCTATAGGTTACACGTACGAACACATCATACGAAATCAAAACAACGAGAATTCAGTACAATCTTACTGTTTTTCACATATCAAATCTCAACCCCATAGCACTTTAGACAAATTATCGTAACCTATTCATTTCGTAACCGGTAAAACCCACAAACACGATATTTTTATGTTTTGACAAATCATAAAATACTTAGAACTAGAGAGAAAAATTAAATTAAATTCCTTCTCGATAAAGGAATGAAAACAAGGAATCTGATATGTGATCATTTGCGTGTAATTGCACTCGTTTTCTATTTTTTAAAATAATATTTTCTCAACCGGAAGTAAACACATCCAAATGTGACGTCATTGCAACGAAAAGTAACGTCATTGTTAGACAAGTAATAAATAAATAACAAAAGGAAAACGACAGGAATGGTAGCAAAAGATAGTTTGACTCGTCACAAATGGATTTCATTCACTGGAAGGACTTTATGAAGGCTAAGTCGACTATTCTTTTGTACCTGTCATCATTATTTCATGGATTTTATATCTTTGCAATATAGAGAAGGCAGCAAAAAAATAAACACTTGAAAATGATTGTAAATATTTCAACGGAAGTTAACGTTCGTTACACTGGCCTCGGATATTATTTTAACTGAAAAGGACGAACAATTCTGTTTCTGTATCGGCATAGCTTCATTTCAAGGTAAGCTATTTATTATATCAATAATTTGCTTAAAAATATAACTTCATTTCTAAATTATTTGTTAGTATCTGTTGGGAACGTTCCACGATGCTTTCGTCACATCGCATGACGTCACATGGTGTGTATCGTTTTTGTCTGTATCTGTCATTTGAAGCCGAAGCCGTCTTGTCAAATGTTGACTCCACTCAAGAAAATAGCTAAACTATCATATCTTCGACCGTCTAGTTGTATTGACTTTAAGACGTTTATCTATTTATTGCAGTAAATGTAGCAAACAAACAAAACTAGTCAATTTCAAATTATTTGCCTTCAATTTACATTATTTGTTTACATTGTACAGTTTAACAGTTTATGTCTATGACCTAGTCTTTGTCAAATCATGAAAGTATGACCAGAATCAGTTCACCCTGGTTTTGGGGTATACATAGTAAATGTCTTAGCCTTAAGTTTTGTTTGTTTGCTACATTTACTCCAACCTGAAAGAGAGGAAAACACTTTCATGCCTTCAAATGAGTCTATTGTTTTAAAGAAATGATGTTATATGTGGACTATCAGTAAAACACATAACTTTTCTTTCAATAGGCTGAATTTCTAGTAGTTTCATCTTTTTTTTATCTAAAATTTGTTTATTAATCAAACTCAAATGAGTCCATTGTTTTAAAGGAATGATGTCATATGTGGGCTATCAATAAAACACATTACTTTTCTTTCAACAGGCTGAATTTCTAGTAGATTTATCTTTTTTTCTTATCCAAAATGTGTTTATTGATCAAACTCAAATGAGTCCATTGTTTTAAAGAAATTATGTCATATATATGTGGACTATCAGTAAAACACATTACATGTCTTTCAACTG
Source organism: Serripes groenlandicus (assembly GCA_031761405.1). Classification (NCBI taxonomy): domain Eukaryota; kingdom Metazoa; phylum Mollusca; class Bivalvia; order Cardiida; family Cardiidae; genus Serripes; species Serripes groenlandicus. Next base: position 13,928,559 of record JASEVX010000007.1, read on the forward strand.
TGAGGCTGCATTTCTAGTAGATTCAACTTTTTTTTAACCAAAATTTGTTTATTGATCAAACTCAAATGAGTCATGATTGTTTAAAAGAAATGATGTCATTATGGGGGCTATCAGTAAAACACATTACTTTTCTTTCAACAGGCTGAATTTCTAGTAGTTTCATTTTTTTTTTAACAAAATGTGTTTATTGATCAGATTGGACAAACTTGGTACTAAGAATTTAAACATTATTTTCACTAGGTTATTTTAAATACTCTGCATGTATGTATTCAAACAACATTTAAAAAAGATTCAACATCTATTGACAGCACTATTTTCATACTTGGGAGCACAACAACCAATGATGTCATAGAACTCTTCAAATTGAAGAGCAAATGCAAAATAAAAGCCTTTTACGGTCACCGATTTAGGTCCGTCTATGAAACAGGGCAATGTACACTATTAAACTATATCAAACTCAAATAAGGTAAAAACAAACTGAGCATTGAAATTTGTAGATAAAGAGGATCAATCTCTTTTTAAATTCAACAAACACTCAAAATACTTGTTATTCAAATAAATTTGTATAAACATTTTGGTTGAAATATAAAGAAAAATTAATCTGTTTTTCAACAGAAAAAAGCTATAAGGCAGTTCATAATTAATGTTAGTTATATTAGTCACCCAGTGACCCCACATAAGTGTTCTGTCCTCTGATATAACTGAAATACCACAGACATGTATCTGTTTTCTATGTAATTTATTGTGAAATCCATTTTTCTGTGTGAAATTGTATAATCTATACAATAGAAATGGTAAAATTTAAATTGGTATACATTCATTGTAACAAAAAAATTCTTATACTTTACTGGTAATAAAATTACACATATTTTCATGAACTGCTGCTCAAAATAAAACCCTATACTGTAGTTTAATGGTAAAACACCTGGTCTAACAAGAGTTCTAAGATCAAATCTCAGCAGGTACATGTTTTGAAAGAAGCAACTAAACTTAACAATGTATACATGAAACAATTATGTTGTGGGGAGTTGTCTTACTTAAACACTTATTACATTTTTATCCAGGCTTCTAGTGAAAATAGTTTACTCCCTGTACCCTTTTCAAAAGCTTTTATAATTGAGCAATAACAATTTAAAAAAGGAATGGTTATCAACATTGATAACTCTGAGAATCTGTACATGTTCAAGGTTTGATCCAGCTTTGATAACCGTTCTAATATCAAAGTTTTAACGAAATTTATACATCATATTTTTATAATAGAGCAATTTTAACAATATCACTAACAATGTTAAATTATTGCAAATTCTTCTGGAAAATCCATTTCTCTGTTTGTACTTTTTATAATTTCTTTATTTGCTATAAACATACTGTTTATTGTTTATGCAATAAAATGTATATTGAATATATTGATCAGATCTTTCATTATCCTTTTTTTTTCAAACAACATATTTCAGATACATGTATATATAATCAGTAACTGTTGTTGACACTAAGTCTGGTACTTATTAACAAATAATCTGATGCTGTTTCATGTTTTACAAATTTAAAACCAGAAAAGGAGATAGGTGTTCAAAGTGAAAATGTTGTTGAATAGGAACATATTGTTCATTTTGGATATGTTCAATTTGGATCAATTACACCATTCCGACAATGTATTCGGATTAGTCACAGAAATCAAGTAATTTACATCAGACAAGGGGCTAAACTTTACCCTTTCCAACATACATCATTATAAATGGGACTTTTGAAAATATTTGTCAAAAATTACAGTTTTCTCAGTCTGTATGCATAGTGTTCTCATCTTAAATTGTCTCAAGATTATACATTCAGCCATGCAGATCTTGCAAAGTTAGCCATCTGCCTTGGAAGATTGTTGTGTGGAGTATTTTAGTATTCTAGAAAGCCAGGCGAAAATGTAAGGTGAACTGAAGTACCATTGAAAGTAATGTTAAGCGCAAGTCATTCAATCAACCATGGTAAGATTCAGTTTCCAATTATATGTATTACTAGTTTACAAATAACTGGCATTTGTAAAAATAAATCAGAACATTCTTCAATGCCTTCTAGTGTTGTTTTCCATCAACATCCTTGGAAATCTTAGTCTGTTACAATCCTGACCTAATAAAAAATAAAACAGATATATATATGTACAAATTAAACTTAAATGCATGCTAAGTTTCGGTTTTTTCAATATTTTTTTTCAAATTCTGTTTTTGTAACTTTCTACAATTTGCCTATTAATTTGTTTCTTGTTGGGGGACAGACGTCACAGTGCTTAATTAATTTGTTCTTGCTTTCACACGACCTAGGCTTTGCCTATTAACATATTAATAGAATAATGACAATGGAATAACTACACAACTTCAATGCTAATTTGATTCTCTTAAGTCAAATATGCTTTACGAAGTCTATAAATGTCGTGTCGTGTCGTGTCGCCTTGCTTAGATAGAAAGACACACATGAATCACTTTTCCGTCGTTTGTCTGTTGTTTACGGCTTTAATCAACTGACATATTTGCAGGCACTTCGGACACTCTTCTTTAATTCAAAAAGCTACATTGTTTGTGGTAAAAAAATGTGTGGTTTAACTAGATTTATACGGAAAAAAAACATAAATGGTTTTTTTCGTTTATAGGTAACACGTGTGAGAATTTTTTTTATTTTTTTTTTCAATAACCCATGAAGCTTTCTGAAATGAAACTGGCCAAATCCACGGGGGCCGCCATTTTGGGTATGTATAAAATGAGACGAAAAACACGGATTGAAAATTAATGTCGTCTTTTTAATTTTTTTTTTTAAAATCGATATTTAAGATCATTAAAGTGCTGTGATATGTGGGAATTAACATTTGTTACGCCCGAAACTAAATTTTGACTGTATCGTATCCAAAGAAGGACGTGACGTCATCTCCGTAACACTTCATATTGGCGTAACGTCAATGGAGCGACGTCGTTTCCCGCAAAAAATGTGGTATCAACATGAAAGACTCAAAAATCCTATACATGAGCTATTGACTCACTCATTCAAAGTATAATTATTTATCAAACATTGTGGCAAAAAGGATAACTTTCTCATAAGGAGAAATTGTTCTTTTGGGGACAATCTTTTCCTAAATCGTCTGTTGCAAAGGCCTCAGAAACCGTCTCTAATAGGGAAAGGGTTTAGCAGAAATGTGACCCCTCACATAATTTGTTCCAGTCGTATTGACTGGTTGAAAATGTAAGTCGCCAGGTGGCATCAGAAAAGGGCTGATCTATTTGCTTCTTTACCATAATGCAGGTGATCGATTATTTTCTGTTCGTAATAATAGACGACAGCAATACTAATTCCAAATATGTTTTGATAATGCAAGAAACATGACATTAACATTATCATTGTCTAGTCAATTACTTATAAATCCTTTTTGATGGCCAAAGTATGCTCTTTAATTTTTGTTTATAATTATCTTGCGTTTTTTTCGTAAATAGGTAGCACCTATATAGATATATTAATACGAAAAATCACCATAAATGGTTTTTTTCGCTCATAGGTAACATGTGTGAAATTATTTTATTACATTTCTATCCATCAAAGATAAGGATATCTCGGTGAAAGAAAATGTTATAATCTACTACACAATTGCGCATGAGTGCACCTCCCTTTTTTCCATGGCCATGCCTCATCCGAAAATAATGCGCAAAGTAGGTCAAACGACAAACAATATTCCACAGTAAATATAAACTATGGTTGAAGAGACGTATTTAAAAATTTAATGTATTACAACAAATAACAATGAAATGTAATAAACAGATCATTCAACTCATTTTTTCAAAGATTAGAATATAATTCACTCGCCGTCTTGTGAATGGGAGGAGCCACTCGTGACGTCACTCCCATTCACGAGACGGCTCGTGAATTATATTCTTATCTTTCAAAAAATAAGTTGAATAATCTCTACTTTTTTTTTTTCAATAACCCATGAAGCTTTTTTGAAATGAAACTGGAAAAATCCATTGGGGCCGCCATTTTGGATATGTATAAAAAGCAGACGTAAAACACGGATTGAAAATTATTGTCGTCTACTTAATCTTTTTAAAAAAAATCTAAATCGACATTTAAGGTCATAAAAGTGTTGTGTTATTTTCGTGTGATCTAACTTTTGTACAATAAACTTAAAAAATAATTGGAACTATGAATTAAACGTCGTTTCCCGCTAAAAATAAGTGGTATAACCATTCAATAGCTCAAATTCCTATGCATGAGCTATAGATTCACTCATACAAAGTATAATTATTTATCAAATATTATTTAAAAAGGATAACTTTCACATATTGTGAGCAATTGTACCTTTGGCGACAATCTTGTCCTAAGTTGTCTGCTGCAAAGGAGTCAGAAACCGTCTCTATTAAGGAAAGAGTTAAGCATAAATGTGACCCCTTATATAATTTGTTCCAGTCATATTGACTGGTTGAAAAAGGTAGTTGCCAGATGGCATCAGAAAAGGGCTGTTACACATTTGCTTCTTTACCATAATATAGGTAATTGATTAAGGACCTTAAGCATCTTGGCCCTCATGTTTAAACCTCGTCCATTATAAATGTTCTTCATTGATTTTCTGAAATTCTTTACTCTATTATTTTCTGTTCGTAAGAATAGACGACAGCAAAACGAATTCCGAACATTTTGTGATCATGCATAAAACATGACATTAACAGTATTATCGTCTAGTCAATTACTTATAAATCATTTTTAATTGCCGAAGTATGCTCTTTAATTTTTGTTTACAATCATCTTACTGTTTTTTCGTAAATAGGTAGCACCTATAGATATATTAATTCAATAGTGTTTAGCTAAATACTGTTTTTACATGGATATCGAAACAAGCTTTCATGTAATACTGATCATACTCAACAGCTCTGCTCCATGGTGACTTAACAATGTTGGCGTTGAAAAGCTACCACATGCAGAACCCGTTCAGACAGTCTTTTACACTAAAGTGCTTTTTCTTCTTTTGAAACAGGGTAGAAAGGGTCGAGGATCGATCTTTGTATTTTCTCTTGGTGACAAAGCAGATGGTCTCCATGATGGAAATATGGACTTCTTAGCGAACAGTATTCATACGATAACCATAGGATCTATTGCGAAAGGTGGAACGGTTCCTGAATACACTATACCGTGTGCGTGCATCATTGCCTCCGCTTTAGGTGACGGCAAAACGTTAGATGCTGATAATTTTGTAAGATAAAACTTCTTTTCACACCATCTTCTGTCGAATAGATGTCTGTATCCCTTTTTTAAATGTACAAAACTGTCATCTCCTGGAGATGATTCGTTTTGGGCATCCCAAACATATGGTTTATAAACAATTTATCAGTTCGACAATATGAACAGGTACAGGTTGGCATAGTGAATAGTGCATCTCCCGATTACTTTGTGCATTCACACATTCTGATCAAGATATACATTGTTCACAGTTAGAGACAATTCGTTTGAGCTTCCAATGCATATTCTCATGGTAAATTTGACAGAAAAATAATGGAATTGTGTTATGAAGGTAGAAGAGATTGTCACACAATTTCCTTCAGTATACTGTCACAAATAAGTTAAGAGGTTGTGGTAGCATTTTGTCCTTAACCCGATAGTGTACTGTCAACTGTCAGTTTATCTTCAACAGACATCAGACTAAGAATTGTGGTTAATAAAGTATAGAAGAGCCCGCCAATTGGAAAGAAACAAGTTGGCTTTTACGAACAGTGTAGATTCTAATCGTCCTGTGTATCCACACAGTCTGATCAATATCTAAATTGTTCATATTATACTTACACAAGCTTGTTTGAAGATTCTGTCAACGTTTGTATATTCAGATAAGACTGAGCAAATGGACAGCGTTATGTGAACCTAAAATATTCAGAACTATTCAACTATTTTTTAACGAAAAACTAAATTATGTTCACGTGCTTTGGAACATGTGCCCCAGTCGCGGCACTACGGTCATGGTGGAGTGCCCTTGGGCAAGGCACATTTTCTAGCCTAGTACTGGTTTGTTTACCATGGGATCATGAATAATTAAAGCTAGCTGTCGATGCGCCATAAAACAATATACATTCATTGGAACATGTGCTTTTGAACCACTGAAATGTCTTGATCATCACATGGGAGCGATGTACCGCTAATCAACGCTATTTCAGTTATATCATGACGAACAGGGTCCGAAACTATAAAACTCTGAAAACGTTCTCAGTGCTCAGAAGTGAACTCCATGCTCCAAATAAGGCGTCTGATTAGTCAATTTGGTCAATTTGGACAACGAATTTGCTTCTGACCAATTAGATACTTGAGCAATAATTCTGGGGACAAATTAAACTTTTATAATTTTGGAGACAGTTAACGAAACGTGTGTGTCCCGGCTTCCGCGCACCTGTACGCCAAAGGCTACTTATTACCTGCCCATAATTACCTTTGAGTCCGTTGGTTCAGGGACACGTACTGTATTGAAATAAAGTTACCCGGGTTTGAGTAATGCGAATTACGCTAATTACGTTAGCTTATGTAAATCGTCGGAAATTATTAAAGGTCCAGAATGACCATTACACAACAACCAATTAAGGAATTGTTTTTCTGTTAGACAATCCCTTTTTGTTTTACTATTGCATTTAAATCCTAAATGGTAGAAAAAACAACAATTCATTTGAACGTTGTGTTTGTCTCACTTAGCTGACAACTTCCCACAGAAGTTTATGCACTGATCAGTTTAGAGGGAGCTCGGCTGCAGCAGGTATCGGCGCTGGGATAATTGCATTGGGCCTACAAGACAAGTAAGTAGAGAAAACAAAGTACTGACATCACTGACGACTGGTTTACCAAATATTTCTGAATAGTCTAAGTTTCTTACAGTCTAAGTTTCTTACACGCAACAGTTTCAGAGAGCAATGCGGGATATACGAGCTATTACCTATCGTCTATATGTATTAGAAGTGGAGGTTGTAAATCGACTGAATCCACCAGTTTGATGGCTGGAAATGATCAATTAACACAATATTTATCGCCCCTTACTACGTTTGATATTGTATGGTTTGCATTTCCGCTTAACCAGCATGTAACGTATAGAATGATTGGTGCTGTGCCAATCAGTTTGAAATTAGACATTCCCCTGATCGGACAGTTCAAAATGTGATGATCCATAATGCGTCTAGGGATATTTGTACTTCTTACGTCTTATCTGCCATTTTACTTGAATCTCGATCTCCAAATGTATTACCTAACGAGAGTCTCGTTATTCGTCCATTATGGTTTCTAACATAACGAGAATCGTTACATTCTGCTGTACGGAAGTTCTTCGTTCTGTTATTCTTCCATTATCGTTTCTAGCATGAGAAGAATCGTCTCATTCTTCTGTACTGAGAGTCTTCGTTCTGTTATTCTTCCATTTTGGTAACATGCATAACGAGAACCATCACATTCTGCTGTATTGAGAATCTTCGTTTTGTTATTCTTCCATTTTGGTAACTTGCATAACGAGGATCATCTCATTCTGCTGTTCTGCAAGTTTGCTATCCAACTGAATGAAAATCGCGTTCTGCAAATGTTATGGATCCCTATTGATATTGATTTACATAATTTTCTCGAAATCTGCCATGAATAATGCAGAGAAAGAGGAGACTGTGTGAATGCGCTGGTTGATCTTGATAAATACTGTTTTCAAATGCATTACGATTTATTTTCACATAGCTTTGCTCATTTTATCTTTACAGATTATCGTGGCGAGATGTACAATACATACTGATATTAACGTCTTCATTAGATGGTTTAAAGACGGCCAGGCCATCAACAACGAATGCTGCGGGCCTTAAATGTGAGTCTACTTATACATTTGGGGTAACTTTTCTGGATTGCATTTTAAATCTTTTGTTTTGGGACTTGACCCTTTGTAGCAATTGAATTGTCTATGCATAGCAATAACAAACGGAACCATTGCAACATAAATAGTACTACAACAACCACAACACCAAACAACGAAATAACAACTGCTACTACTACTACTACTACTACTACTACTACTACTACTACTACTACTACTACTACTACTTCTACTACAACTACTACTGATACTACTATTATCACTACAACTACGACTACTACTACTACTACTACTGCTACTACTAAAACTATTATTACGTCTACTACTACAACTACTACTATTATTACTTCTACTACTATAACTACTACTACTATTACTACAATTACTACTACTACTACTACTACTTCTATAATACTATTACCTGTTCTATTACAACCACTACTACTACAACTGCTACTACTACATATACTACTACTACTACTACTATTATTATTTCTTCTTCTACAACTACTACTATTATTACTTCTACTACTATAACTACTACTACTATTATTACAATTACTACTACTACTACTACTACTACTACTACTATAATACTATTACCTTTTCTACTACTTCTACTACACCTACTTCAAATAGATTTACTACTGCTACTTCTAATACTACTACTACTACTACTACAACTATTTCTACTACGACTACTACATTTCACCAAATACTTTTAAAGTGGAAGAAATAGTTTTCCCTCCTCGGCGTTCAGGGCTGTGGGGTTATCATAACGACTCGCTTGTGTCATTATAAATGGACATGTAGTACTGGTAACTAACCCAGGAAACGCCGTGATATAACTATAGTATTTGTTGAAAGCGACGTAAATACCAAACAAACATTCATATCTCCGGTTTTTCAGATATCCCCTCGTTGACTCAACAGTACATGTATAGTAAATTTTTTTTTTTTACAAAAGCCCTCCACGAAAGCCGCCGGTAGTCAGGATCGTCACGATTATCGTTGTTTTCCCCCTCTCCCACCCCCATTATTGTTGAATCTCGCGTAAAGTAAGCTAGGGATTAGCGCGATGAAGTTATGGGTATAAAATACCGTTTTACTAAAGATTGTGGGAAATAGTGATGGTTTCGTCAGGCGATTTGGTGTCTTGGTGCATATGCACACACTGAAAATTCACCAGAGCATCACTGTCCGTACGCATATAAACCCGATCTAATCCTATAGTAAGACACCTTTTATTACGAATCTGCAACAAGAACTTTTATTTTCAGATAATGCACACTTTGGGTATGGTATGATGAATGCTACAGGATTCGCTGTAACCGCAGAAACTTGGACACCTGTACCAGCGCAAATAGCATCTGCGTACCATTTTAAATCTATTTTAAGGTAATGCATAACATGACTACAGAGTAATGGCAATGCATCTCATGGTTTCAAAGAAATGGTAATACATCACATGAAATCAGATTGAAAGTAATGCATCACATCAAATCAGATTTAAAGTAATACATCACATGAAATAAAAAATGGAAATGCATCACATTCAGTCAAAATTAGGTTTAATACAGCAAATACTTCAAAGGAATGGTAATGCATCACATAACTTCAAGGTTATGGTCAGGCATCACATGACTTTAAAGTTACGATAATGCATCGTATGACTCACAAGTTATGATAATGCACCACATTACTTCAAAGTTATGATAATGAACCATATGATTTCATAGTTATGATAATGCATCACATGACTTCAATGTTATGATAATGCATCACATGACTTCAATATTATGGTAATGTATCACATGACTTCAATGTTATGATAATGTATCACATGACTCAAAAGTAATGGCAATGCATCACATGACTTGAAAGTAATGATATTGCACCACATGACTTGCAACTTAGCTAAATGCATTACATGACTTCATTCTTAAGGTAATTCATCATATGACTTCATATTTAAGGTAATGCATCACATTACTTGACACCAATGGTAATAGATTGTATGACTTCAAATTCAAGGTAATGCATCTCATGACGTAACCGCAATGGTAATACATCACATTTAATTTCTAAGTTAAGAAAATGCAATTTACATTATAACTCAAATTTGTCCTCCATTTTTCTTTTTCTTTTATTTCTTGCACTTTGGAATAATAGTTTTGTTTTGAGAAAATTGATTGACTTAAAAAATACTATTATGTATTCATCCTAACATTTTAAGTTTTATATGTGTTTCCTTCAACAATATCGATATGGCAAAATAAACAAAGATCCAACATAATTCAATATTTTTCAATTAAAAACATCGTTCTACTACATGCAACATTAAACGATACTTGTCGAAGATTCAGAACCAGATAGGCCACATATTGAGTATTCAAACAAATCTACTCCATAGATATATAGGTTTCAGCAAAAAGATAAAGAAAGTCGTGTCGTTTTCGGTAAGATAGCAAGTTTAATCATTATCATAAATGTTAAAATCCATATTTCCGCGATAGTGAAGATTGGTAGAAAAATTGTCCATTGTAATAATATTCGATATGAAACCGCAAATCAACAAATAATGTCATTAACGCAGTATTTTTTTTATTGTTTATCTAAATGTTTTTAAAGAGTGTTAACGTCTACACGCTGAAAATGAATGATGCTATTAGAATTATGAGGATAATAGCGTCATACAACACAGTCTGAGATATGGAGTTTTAATTCGCTGATTCTTAATTCGTAATGCGTCACATGAAATCAGATTTAAAGAAATGCATTACATGCAATCCGATTTAAAGTAATGCTTGACATGCAATCATATTTAAAGAAATGTATCACATGAAATAAATAATGGAAATGCATCACATTAAATCAAAATAAGTTTTAATACAGCTAATACTTAATTAATAAATCCATAGTTTAATCATAAAAAATATATTTCAGACTCACATCAAAACCGAGTGCAAGGAGGCCAAGTGCGTATCTAGTCAAATTTGAAGTCAAAACGTGTGAACATATAAACACATGCATACATTCAGTAGAACACGTGGTTGTCAATATACGATATACAGCTACAAGAGAACGCATGTTAGCATTACAGCTGCAATCCCCATCGGGTTCACGCTCGTATATTCTAAGTGATGCCATGGGAACGCTACCCTTAAAAAGAACCAAGAAATCTGTTCTCGGGACTTGGAATTTTACATCTGTACAGTTTTGGGGGGAAAATCCTGTAGGGAATTGGTCTCTAATCATGACACAGTATGACAAAACGGCGAATAAAAGTTGTAAGTATATGTAGAATAAGCATACGTCGATATTCTCTTTTCCTCGAATATATTAACAAAAGACGTACTTACACATCAAACTTTAACCGGAACAGACTTGTCGTCCATTAGTTGAACCTTCGCCTTCTCGCAGTCACTTTTGACATAAATACTCGTATATACGCCGTTTCCCGAGAAAACCAACATTGTGGATTCTGCGTTAAGTATCGACCCAGACAGGCACTTTTCGCCTCCTGTGGATTTTATGTTTCAGGAATCATTGCTCTATACCTCTATCCCCCGAGACGGAATGTGTTGGACCGAATTAGCCTGCGTGGACTGCGCAGGCTGATCTTGGTCGATACATTACGCAGAGTCTATAATGTTGGTTTTCTCGTTAAACGTCTCATATGCAAACAGGAAATACAATGAACTTGAGTCATACGATAGATTCGAATTAGCATATATTTAAGTTATCGCGAGTTCCTAATAATTGAATAATTTACATCTTTAACAGATAAAAAGTTGATTTAAACCTGTTCTTATTTCTGTTTACAGACAAACATGCATCGGTTAAGAATGCCACATTATACATATATGGTACATCAGATACCAAGGTATTATTTAATGTATTTAAAAAGGAAGATAACTCGGACAACGAAGAATCGACAGAGGACGATATCCTAGACATACTAAAGAAACCAGACGAGTTTGTTTATAATGAGGTTATAGAGGGAGGCACTGAAAATCTCAGGGAAGACTGTTCGGAGAAACATTTTGATTATTTCATTGCAATGGTCATTCCTCCGTTTGTGTTCCTTGTATATGCATATATTAAACGATGTCGGGGTGAGCGTTAAATTATTGGAACTGTTTTAACTGGAGAGGTAACGCAAGAGGAGACTGTGCATTCTTCAATGATATCATCATAATCGTTTACGTGGTAAAGGTCACAATACACCAATATATTCCTTCTACTGTTTACATGTAAATCAACCAGCTTTAACCCTCGTTTGTCAGACTTTCTAAGCGTTTCCCAGGTAGAACACCAATATCATTGAAAAGAGACTCTTCTTACCTTTAAAATAATCCATAAAAAATGTGGGGTCATGCATTATGCAAGAAAGAACTCGCTCTGTGAAGATGGGGACCGTCCTTTTTACCTAAATCCAGCTAGGCTGAAACTGGGTTTCCACATCCTATACTTTCACTTTCACACAAGGTCAAAATGCCTAAAATGTTCAAATCAAACAGTTCCAGTTCATCCTCTACATATTTACAAAAATAATTTACACCTATTATCACATATCCAATGCAGTCTGGGCTAGAACTATTTCTAGGCAAACAAAGTTTTGTTTACGGACTACGGTACCGTAGATCAAAAGGGCCCGCGGATGTATTTAGCGTAATTTGACCTATAAGACAAATTTTTTGCTTGCCATTATTTTCAAAGTGTTATCCATATTGAAAGCAAAAAATCCAAAATTAAGTAGGGCAATTATTTTCAAAGAAATTGCAATGTTCCTATACCGGCCGAAACCTTGGTTTTGCGGCTTGAGTCTGTCCAGTTTTAAGATATCGCGCATCATATAGGTCTTAGATGAAAACAATAAGAAACGCGTTATATATTAAGTTTAAACTGTGTCCCCATTGTTTATAGACATGAACAATCTTTATATTTATGCATGATTTTGGCCATGCAACACTAACGGAGAAGTCTAAATAGCTTGAAAACATCAATTTTTAGGGAGAAAAATGTAAAGTTCGCTAGGATATTTTCCAGCAAAATCATGTTCTAAATGCTTTTTGCTGTTTTTCTACAAACTTTTTGTTAAGAAACAAGCATTTATATACTGCAAACAATTTAATACCAATACTGGCCAGCCAGGTGCATAAATAAGGTTCTTTGACACCTTTACCGGTGCCTGCATTGATGTGTGAAACTTGACACTGCTTATTGCACACATTTGTGGCATGTATATGTCATATATATTTACGCATTAAGCGACTAGCTGGGGTTGAAGAGGGTTGTATTAGGAAAATGGTTCCAATAAAATAACTTCCTGACACATTTTTATTATATTAGTTGTGTTCTGTTGCTTTTGTATTGTAATTGACGGGGAAATTGAGTTAAAGGTGGCCCGTAAAAGACGGTGCAAGTCAATTGGCTTTCAGAAAGGTGTGCCATGTTTAAAAAGGGGTCAAAAACATGGTTTTAGTATAGAAAAAATACAAACAAAGTATGTGAGATGTACTAAAAATGCATCTGAGGCTCGTGTAAATAGACATTTGTGTATATTCACTTTTCTTGATGTTGATGGTTCGGAAACAAATGTAAGTCCCTTGCGGCCATCTGGGAAAGTGGCTGGTATTATCGATGAGTTTGGTGTTGCCCGCAACAATACATATCACCCCAACTCATACACAAATAAACTGTACTGTCCAGCTAAGGCGCAACTGATGTTTAACTCTGATATAAAGATACATGCACATTTGAGCATAAATTGTAATGGTATTCTTGTTTTTGACAGTGCTAATTCCCTAAAGTGGGGTCTAGTCTGGCGCGAACGGCTTAAATGTGAAAAATGTACATATATTGGTATATACTATAATTTATATGAAGAGGTTGAAAGGAACCATAAGGGAAGAGGTAGACAAACAGCAAAAGCCAAGGTTGGCTTTCAAGTAGGTCTATTCTCGACACCAATCAGTAACCTTTGTGCAACACGCATACTGAACTGCACTAACATAATTGCACCACCTATTACAGGTATGCAACAAACTGCAGATTATGTGGCAGAGGCTTTTACCAAATTGAATAATGAGAGTATTAAGGAAATAAGGCAAACACTATAGGCTGATAATAAAACTATTGGTCAGAAAGACCCTAAGTCAGTGAGGATAGAGGGAGATACATGTTACAATAACCCTCTTTTCAATAGCAAATCAACACCGTTTCAAGCCAGCACTATGGCTAAAACCACTCTACGTGAAAAGAAAATAATTGGGGTTCACATATCAAGTGAATTATGTGTAAGGGCATCACGGTTGCGAAAGAAAGGGGAAACAGTTTTCTGCCCTAATCATGCAGGCTATAGCTCGGCAAACATAACTGGCGAAACACCGTTTGGGCGGGAAGACCAATGGAATGAAAAGGCTGCGCGCCAAATATCTCAGGATCTAAAAATAACACATTTTACTGGTGACGGTGACAGTAAAGCTCATAAAGGTGTAACTAAATGTAAGGAGAACACTGTTATTAGCTTAAAAGACTTGAGACAACTTGCTAATTATATGAAGAGACAGGTTTATAAAGCCCCATTCACTAAGACAACGCTTCCATGTAACAAGTCAAACTTGAAAAATAGGTTTGCACTCTCAGTAAAAGCAAGGTGTTTGGGTGAGCTGAGATCTGCACATATGTATTACAATGGTGATATGTGTAAAGTAACAGTAAAAATGCCAAAAATCATTGAAACAATAGTCTTATGTTTTAAAGGTTACTGCGGTTCTACATGTGCTAAGCAAAGTTTCGTTTGTACCGGTCATAAGTCTCAAGTAAAATACTTCCTGCCACAAAAAGTGAGACTTAGAATATCGAAACTTGATGAAGAAATACTGACAAGGTGCATTAATTTATTCTTAGGTACTGAGAACTTCGGGGAAAACTAGGTTTTTAACATCGACCCAAAAATGTGAGGCCGTAAACATTTACTATGCATTGTTAGTGTAGTCGGTCTCGTATTGTATCCCAGAAGGTGTCCATTATTGCAGACGATACAAAAGTGACTTTTTATAATTTGACCCGGAAGTGCTTTAGGTCACAATACACCAATATATTCCTTCTACTGTTTACATGTAAATCAACCAGCTTCAACCCTCGTTTGTGACACTTTCTAAGCGCTTCCCAGGTAGAACACCATATATAATTGAAAAGTGATACTTCTTACCTTTAAAATAATCCATGGAAAATGTGGGGTCATGCATTATGCAAGAAAGAACTCGCTCTGTGAAGATGGGGACCGTCCTTTTTACCACAATCCAGCTAGGCTGAAACTGGGTTTCCACATCCTCTACTTTCCCTTTCACACAAGGTCAAAATATCTAACATGATCAAATCAAACAGTTCCAGTTCATCCTATACATATTTACAAAGAATTTACACCCATTGTCACATATCCAATGCAGTCTGGTCCAGATGTACAACCATTTCTAAGCAAACAACGTTTTGTTTACGTACTTCGTAGATCAAAGGGGCCCGCGGATGTATTTAGCGTCATTTGATCTAAAGACAACACAGCAGGGCATCATACTACAGTGGAGCCCGCCTATTGGAAAATGTTCTAGTTGGCATTTCAGACGGACTAGCTTTATATCAGCCCGTATCAGGATCTTTGCCGCGTTACAGAAGCTTCTATCCAACTAATTTATATTAAATATGCTTAAGAAAAAAGAAATAACTAGCTAATCAATGTAAAATATGACTAATTTCACTGATTTTTTTTATTGATATTTTATAATATTGTTTATATATTTTCAACCTTTCTTCCATAAACACTTTGCTTATTGTTTTTTAGAAAGATGACAAGATATGTAAATATATGTTAAATTGTGTTACAATTTTGTCTTGTCAATAAATAATATGTGAACAGATGCACATGCTGATCTGTATTTACACTGTTCACAAATATTGTATATTAACGCACAAACGGGCCCAGTTGAAACATGGTGGAATCAAACGAAATCGAAGTTACTTCTGTCACGGTTTCTAGTAACCTGTCAACATATACATGTATACTTTATATAGGAGTTGTTTCGTTTACAGTTTGTATCAATATTAAATCAAACCATCACATTCGACAATACTGAACAAGCCTGAATAAAAGTATGGTAACATTAAATTAGTGTGTTTGATGCTTCTGCATCATAACTCAGAACCAAGAACCATAGACTCAGTGATGTTGTGAAATTCTACTTTGTCCTTTGTGTTTTAGACCATTCCTTTTGGTCAGTTGCTGGGTCAGAAAACTCTGGTTCCCAGTTTAGAGGAACCAGCCAACCATGTGACATTTACATGGCCCACTTGGACCAAGGCAGCTAAGCAGTGCAGACGTGTGTTAGACTGATAACCGAGACAGACAAAGCGAATGATAATATAATGCAGGTTATAGTGTTTCTTCGGGTGAGTGAATACAACAATGGTGTCCGAAGTGAAGCAGAACCCATGTAAGTTTGTTCCATTTTGTTGCTTTCCAAATAATTTGGGGAAGGAGAGAGAAGTAGCCATTTTAGAAAACAGCATGGAAAAGGGATGTTCTGCATTAAACTCTGGTGGCTAACTTAATGGATAATAATTGCATTGGAGCTTTTCAAAGTGTATTGGTCCCTGTAAACCAATAGGCATGCAGCTTTTAGCATTTATTATGATTTTGAAAACTTGTTCGGAATTGTATTTTAGCCACCAGAAATGTGTTATTCATCCGTAGCAGTGCTTGGTTTGCATGTATACATAGTGAGCATACTACAAACAACGCCTGTGTTATTGCAATGAGCATCAATAGGCAGTGTTTAAGAATGCCCAGGCCGTTTAAACGCACGAGACTGAGGGTATTTCATTGTTCACAAATTAAGAGGCCTAATGCAAGCTCAAGAAGAGAAAGAGGAGGGTAGGAGTTAAGTAAAAGAGACAACTATGTCCATTCTATCGAACTGTCCTGACAAACATAGTTGCTGTCATTATTTTAGGTTTAAGAGATATCCTTAATACTTAAGGTAATTCAGTGCCACTGTAAGAAGCCCATGACAAGGACATTTCGTGATACAATGCGATTACTGTGCCGAATAGTATCATGACGCTTGCGTGGATATTACAGCTACGGATGCACTGGTATTGCCAAAGCAAATGAAATAATGATGGTAATCAAAAGAAGTTGAAATGAACAATGCCAAGTGTTCTAGTCTTCATTTTCCAAGTGCAGTGTGACATGGGCTCAACACATATACCATTTAATCGTGGATTGGTGGTCATGGGTACCCGTGTTAATATGACGGGATGACTATGACTATTAACCACTTGTTAACTGACGGGAAATAATTCTGAGGGATTTTACAGTGATGATACAACGACCAATCGTGGTACTGGTACAACGCATCTACCATTAACTCGTGGATTGGTGGTCATGGGTACCCGTGTTAATATGACGGGATAACTGTGACTATTAACCACTTGTTAACTGACGGGAAAGAATTCTGAGGGATTTTACAGTACTGGTACAACAACCAATTATGACACTGAAAACGATTCAAGCATGCCTCAATAGCAGGGGACTGTTCATTCCCCGCTGGTAAAATAGACGAGCCGGTGGGGAAGACAATGTAGAAGGGAAGTAACTCTGGTAACTGGTCTCTGTTCACTGGGGGACAACAAGACGAGCCGGTGGCGTGAATACACAGTTCTAGGAGATACTGACCTGGGAATGGATTGAGGTAATGTTTATCCTGACTATGAAGAACCACAGGTGCAGTTAGCAAGATAGCTGGAAGAATTATCACAGTACAAAATGATTCTTAGATACTGACCTGAACAAGTGCATGGGAACGCCGACGCATTATCAAGGAAGCCTATGGCAGAGATATGCTCGCACTATTCCAGACATGTAAAGATTGATGATTACCGTGTGGTGGCTATACCTATTGTAAGCGAGTAGAGACTCAGTGGGCCACTTTTTCGCGAGAGGTGGATGATGCGATTCAATTGGCAGCTCATAAGGCAAGGTCGTCCAAGGAGGCTTGGTTTTGGATCAGCAATGCCAGTTGGGGGACAAGACGACGAGCCGACGGGTAGCTGAGAAAGACCCACGATGCCCTGGAGTGGCCACGCTGGGGGACAAAACGACGAGCCGGCGTGGGGAGCACTCAAAACCGTTAGACGGATTACAGGATGACTCTACGCCCCAGCGGTTGGGGTGCGCTGAGTGTCCTGGGATTTGAAGATTAAGTCCAATGGCGATCATTTCCCACTGAGATGTGGGTAACCATGGACACGTTACAAAGGAGGTATAGTCCAGAGCCAGGATAAGATTACAATGGCAAGATAATCTTTCAGTAGAATTGTAGTACCCGTGAGAGTTCGGGGAAAAACATCTGAGTACCTGTTTGAATTCAGGGAATATCATGTTAGCCCAAGGAGAGGAGTGGTTTAAGTTGAAACAATATCCGGGGGCCATCTAAGGGATTCCACATGGGGTCAGTGGGATAGGATATGACACTGGCTCATGCGTTAATCTCGCCTTATAGATGGGAGACTGGTAATTGTTTCAAAACAGATCAATCGTCACACAACAAGGAGTTTAGAAACATGAAGGGGGTTGATTGCATCGAAGAGGCAGTACTGTCATCTACAATCTCGTTGAGTGTGTGCCAGATACATATTGAGTCTGCTATGGATGTTTGTTTTAGTATTTCAAGAATGCTGTAACCGTCAGATTGTTAGACATGAGGCACAGCATTGTTCCAGGGCCCGGAATGGTGTTTGAAAGAAACTAATGTCGAAGTCGAGATCTGGCTAAGTATTGACTGAGAATGTACTTTACATCACAAGATCCAATAAGAAGGAAACTAAACATCCGGGGCGACCACTATAGACATTCTGACACAGAAGTACAGGGACGACAGTATAGCCTACAGTAAAGAGGGCATATTAAGTTCAAAAATGACTAGCCGGTTAAACACTGACCATTTCACTTGATATGCCAATCAACACGTATGGTAATATAATAGACCAAGAACCATGATGCGAGTAAGATACAAATTATCTGGCTAAACCTTGGGCTTGGTTTTTTTTAGGAAGTCATTGGTGTGCTTCATAGCATTTTCACGAAGACAGGGATGCTATGCAGCAAACATGGTGCAACTGCTACGAGGGCATGGTACAACAAGAGTCATCGAAATGGTACAACAACAGGTACAACAGCATGGTTTGGCGATGCTGCAATGTAGGGCTGAGAGGCATTCTCCCGGGTAGGGTCTAATGATGAAACCGGGGGGAGTGTTGTGAAATTCGACTTTGTCCTTTGTGTTCTAGACCATTCCTTTTGGTCAGTTGCTGGGTCAGAAAACTCTGGTTCCCAGTTTAGAGGAACCGGCCAACCATGTGACATTTACATGGCCCACTTGGACCAAGGCAGCTAAGCAGTACAGACGTGTGTTACTTACACTGATGACTGAGCCAGACAAGACTCTTTAAGACCAAGCGAATGATAATATAATGCAGGTTATAGTGTTTGCTACGGTTGGGTGAATACAACAGTGATAATGTTAAATATCTCCAGGGCAGAATCCTTACTTTGGACAAAAATAATAACGACCTTATGAATAAATATGAAAACCTCGAAGGACAGTCCAGAAGACAAAATCTTAAACTTTATAATATGCGCGAAGATCAAGGGGAATGATGGAATGACACTGAAAAGAAAGTTAGGGATTATACATCCAATGACCTTGGAATCGGAAGTGATTTTGATAGCATTGAATAAACCAAGACCTATCATTGTAAAGGTTATATACTACAAACTCAAAGATCGCATACTACAGACATATAAACACATGATAAAGTCATATCATCAATATAGCAATAATGCCTCAAGTGCAGGGCCCGAACAAGATAAAGTCCGTATCGCAGAGTATTTTCTGGAACGTGTTAGTCAGCAGCGAAGTTTACTATACTCGTCCCTGCAAGAAGCGTATAATGGTGGTACAAGGGCTTATTCTAAATATTATAAGTTGTGTAATGACGGGCAATTATTTATTTTTGACGACAATAAGAAAAAGCCGGTTACTTATCAAACACGAGACTAGCTGTCAGGCCGAGGTCCAATTGCAACTTGTACGCAAGATTTAGAGACGTTTAATGTTAAAATGTAGTCCAATATATTTACAAAGTATACCACGCTCGAAATATAATATCAGCTAAACAGTTAAATTTCATTGAAATTGTTTTATGATTTCAAACTTAATTTCGAACATAAACTGAACCCTACGAAATGTTTATTTATTGTAATTCTTTCCTTTTTTATATATATAATGAAATTAACAAACTACTCATGTATTAAGATTATATTATGATGAGGGCCCTTGTGTCAATGATGCATACCAATATGCAGAACGCAAGCAAAATGCCTGTAGGGAATCTAATGACACATTTAAAAGTGTCAAGGACGAAATAATTTAGTACGAAAGACCCGATTCGTGAACCATTCTTCTTTACAGAATAGTCGTTCTTTTACACTCTCTTTAACGGTAGAGAGTGTTCATTCAAAGTCATATATCTATTAAACCAGTTTCATCTGAGTTTGTTCTTTTCTTCATTTGTTTCGAACCAAATAAACAGATTAAATCACCTATAATTAACTATTTGTAAGTGAGTGTAAAGAACGGCTCTCTGCAAAGGAGATTGATCTACGTGGTCGGTATTCGCTAGTCACTTGATCAACAGTTTAAGCTTAGAAACAGTTCATATTTTAGATATACATGGATAAACATTATTAAATGAATTCATCACAAATCAAGACATCTCTTTGAACATCAAAAGAACATTCAGTGAGTTAAAATTACTGTTTAAAGGAGAATTCGACGAGATTTTATCTCGAAATTGAAACATTACAGTCTGCTGCAAGTCTAACAGGGACTCATTTGACTTCGTGAATATGAAAAAACAAAAACAAACTAAAGAAACTGAAAATACTTAAAATAAAGTATTTATTTCATTTACGATGTGTCATAACTTAGTGTTTTTAAACAAACGCAATTGTTATATGTTCAAGACGTTTGAATTTGTTTTTTTCTAATAATAACTCTCATGTCATTTACGAAAAGCTTTCCAAAAATATAAGTCGCGGATTCCTGCCCGGCTACTAATAACTTGACACAATACTTTGATTGTACGATAGGCACACGCCAAGTTTGTGTCGGGAGTACACAAATTGTCTCTTTATTCAAATCTGATTTGATTAAATACTAAGATCACCCTAATGAAATTGGAATATTTGTGTCTAATAATATTACTGATCTAAGTGTTTTATTATTTGCCGATGATGTATCTAGTTTTGCTGAAACTGTTGTTCAATTACAAAGGCAGATACACATAGAACGAATAGAAACATTCAGTAGTGGAGTAGGTCTCGAAATTAATATTGATAAAAGAAAAATGGTTGTTTTTTAGAAATGGAGGAGTCTTGAAAAGGTCCGTAAAATGGTTAAACTCAAAATATGTTATCGTTTCTTGCTCGATACTTGTCGCAAACGCACCAGGGTATATTTTCCTGAAGCGTCGTTCACTTGTTAAGATTTCGCTTCTGCGCAGATTGTATAAGCAACATTGTTTAATGACTGGGTTATTATAACATGGTCCTTAGTGTGTTGTAGTGGTATGGTTTCCGCCTTGGGTTCATTCCCCGATCGGGTCATGGCAAAGACTTTAAAAAATTGAAGTAATGACTGCCCTCCTCGGCGCTCAGGGTTTTGGAGTTAGCATTACGGCTGACTGGCTGGGGTAAAAGAAATGGACCAGCAGTACTTGAAACTTACTTATGGAACCACTGTGATATAAATGAAAAAGAATTGAAAGCGGCGAAAAAACCCAACACTCAATAAAATTAATAGTGTATATTGAGGGGTCTCACCATAGACACCTATCCGTCATGGTACTAAATTAAAATCTATACTTTAGTAAAGATCCAACTCAGGGAAGAAATTGCAATTATTTAGTCTTATTTAAAAATCCAATCGACCAACAACCCGTCATGACCTTAGAGCGACAAATATTTGATGTGGATTTGAAACCAGACACTCCAGAATATAATCGTTTAATAGATCCGATTTACAATAATCCGTCTGAACCGTCCTATGGTATAAGAGAACCAAACCTAACCATTCCTATAAGGGACACCCCAGTAGAGTATATAGAAGTGATTCCCAGCCTCGAGTCTTAAACCAGTCAAGACATGCCCGTTTGCGACGACTGCGGTATCGTGATTCGTGACGTTCATTCCGTACACAGTCATGTCAAACGATGGCGTTCTAACTTGGACGATCACGTAGAAACGCCTCCATTAAAACGTTGGATTCTTGTGGACCATATCGAAGAAGATGTAGAGGATAAAGACAGCGAAGTACACGAAGTGTTTTGAGTCATGTTCCGTAAAGCTACGACCAATAATGAAAATCTTGGAGACGGAAAGTGACAAAATATGAGCTAGCTGGAATGTTCAATAACGACGCTAAGACAAAAGCAGAATCAAAAATGGAAACGGAAGACGCAAACAATGTCTTACGAATGTATAGACAACTGCTTCTCCACACGTTCCAATTATAACACGGAGTCATTCACAAACGTGTCATGGAAGATATACGCGAACTCGTGTCTGAGAGAATGATACTAGAACAGGCCATAAAGTCGGCCGTTCAGAAACACCGTTATTTAATAGAAGGTATATTGAAGTCGGAGAACGACGATAGCGACGAAATGCTATAAGGGGAGGAAATATACAGATGATTGATAAGGATATCACTATCCCTCGCTGTGTACTTCACTTACGTCGAAGATGGACAAAGTATAACTGTGGACACGTAATTTTCAGCGGATAGCCGAGGGAAACTGAAACATAATCATAAAGGACAATACGTTGTGGAAGAAAAATGGGTGTGTCGTTGAACCAACCTGCCATCAACGTTGTGACACCCTTGGCTCAAGCTGTCGAACTAGCCAAGTCAGAGGTAGCCAGGAAAAGACAACATATCGGGGGTGAAAATGCGAGAAAGGTTTCTCGAATGCACGGACCACCGGGACAACGTAGATACATTATCGGAAGGAAAATTTCAGGAGAGCCCTAAACTAATGTTTACAACATAATGGAACGGTGGACAGTTATTCATAGACGTCATGGATGGAGTATAAGACGAGTTGAAAATCCTTTTTTATACTGTAATGCATCGTGTTTTGTGAATACTGCGTAAAATAAATAGTGTTACTTATATATTTTGATTCTGCGAACCTAAGGTTATTAAGATCGGTTCAGAGCTAAAAAGGTTTCAATGTTTCAAACTTTAAACTGGTATAACTAGAGAACTTTTAGTCGTAGGTCCATATTTTATTCAGCTCTGAAAAGGACGTGACGAGATCATTCAAAGGATATAACACGGGGAACGGAGCAAGTTACTCATATTACAATCCTCGAACTCGGCTGAAAATTTAACCGACAACCCCTGGTTTAAATGAAAGATTTTTATGTCCTCTATCATTTGGTAGCTTAAAGCGAAAAAGTAAACTGTTGCACAAATCGTCAACAACTTATTTGACGGCTTTTACAGTCTTCTTTTCTCCGTGTATTTAAAATTTGATCAAATTGGTAAAGTCTTGCACAACTGCAGTGACACTTTTCAAGTGCAAGTTTAGATATAAGAAAAACTTTGTGATCTTTCATTAAAAGTGGTAAAATTTTGAACAGCATTGTAAAGGCTTATACACAGGCAAGGTAAAACGCGGCTACTTCCAAGGAATTAACTTTGACATTTCATTGGGTATTGTTCACGTATCCGGCCTAAAATTAACAGACGCTGGACACTGTGGCGACTTTTAAGGAGATTAATCTCGACATTTCAATGGGGTTTTGTCCGCATATCTGGCCTAAAATCAACAGACGCAGGCAGTATGGCGACTTTAAAGGGATTAATTTTGACATTTCAATAGGGTATTGTTCACAATCATGGTGTGTATCTGATGAAATATCCGGTGGTGATTGTTAAATAACAAGACTTCAAATAGATAATATACAAAATATAATGACATGCACATCTGTCATTTGAGATCTGGACGTTCTAGAGGTAAGACGTTAAAGTATTGCTTTGCCATACATGTTTGACTATGTGCTTCGGCTCAACTATACACTACGAAAGAGTTGTATCGTGTCGTATGGATGTCACATGCACGGTTTCCTGAAACAATATTAATGTAGCAACGGTTCGGTTGAACTTCTACGCCTTTAGAATCGAGGGAACCAACAATATAATGCCCGCTAGAATCTATTGGTAGAAGGCTAGAGACAAATCGTTGGTGGTCTCGCCTAAGGGAGCTCCTGGGCAATTACACAGTTGTTAAAGTTTTCTTATTCTAAAAATAACTTATACATATGAATGATTTTAGAAATACTCACAATTTCCGGACATTGCTCAACACATGTGATGAAAAAATGGCCGCTCATACCTTATATGCAAATAATATATTATAACTAGGTCAACAAAATGGTGCCCGCGCACGCGCATTCCTTGACTGCAAACCGGCGCCATACTAATCATATGTCAACCCATACTGTGCAACGGATTACATATTTGGGGATACCAATACATTGAACACTTGAAAAAGTACACATTCAATTTTGTATGTTTTGTACAAATACGTATGATTCTCTTGCATTAATGGTGAATGTGGTAGAATGCCATTGTGTATTACAAACATGCCAAACTGCATTAAGTACTGGTTAAATATTATTCCTATGGATAACAAAAGATACCCAAAACAATGTTATTTCATGTTATTTCAACTCGATAAATCTGGAAGATGAACATGGGCTACATTCATAAAGGATCTTTTATTAAGATATGGATTCGGACATGTTTGGATATTTCATGATGTTGGTAATGACAAAGCATTTCTAAAAGTGTTTACGCAAAGAATAACATATTTTCACACAAAAATGACATAGTTATATAAACGAATACCCAAAATCATTACATTATAAACACTTGAAATCCCTCTTATTCTCTCTTAACACCCGAACTCTATCTCAACACTGATCTTTCCGATGTTTTTCAAGGAAACATTGTCAAATTTTAGATGTTCCTCACATGATCTCAGGATTGAAAAGGGAAGACATTTATCCATAGATCTAAATTTCATGTTCTGTCAAATTTGTGAAAAGCAGAATATCTATATCATCGAAGACGGGTTTAATTTTTTCTTCCAATGTTTAGTTTATGAGCAGATAAGAAAGAAATACTTTAAAAAGCAATTGCAAACAAATATATTCAGGACTTTTTTACAATTTTAGAATGCAACAATAGAGAAATTATATATAACGTATTTAAATACCTTTTTGAATAATTTTCATCATGATAAACCTCCCAAAAGTCGTCTGCTTAAAATGCTTTCAAGACAAAGATGGAAAAAGAAAGTCGGAAACCATATCTACGTCTGCTTTATATGCTTTATTTTCATGTACAGTTGAAGACAAATTAAAAAATGAATCTTCAACTGCTGCAAAAGTGTGAAAATTGCCTTACTTAAATGTGTGTTAGATCATGATTTGTATGTGCTTGTTTATAGTATTGTCACTCTCTGTTCAATTGTTATATGTCACAGTATATTGTATTATAGGCCGGTGGCCTAGATAATAGAGATACAGATGTCTATGTCTGTTGTTTTTGGAATTGGTTACAAATTAAAAAGACAAAACTCTAAATGAAAACTAACATTTGTGTGAAGTATTTGTTCCGATTGCAAATTATACATGCGCCTGAATAAACTAATTACATTTAGCCATTGTTTACCGTAGGTTGGTTTCAAGTCATGTTATTGAAAAGTTTGTTTGCAACAACTTCTCACACCTTCTTGTTAATCCTGTACCTCGGGATAACTTATCTGTAGCAGACGACTATGATTACATCTTGGACAATTTGTGACACATCTCTGGAGATGAAAGTATAATAATTGAAAAGAATTGAAAACATTTTGACAAAAAGAGAAATCGCTCAAATTTGGCAACCTGATAGAGTACACACATGTTCTCGTTCTGCAATCTATATCTGGTTCACTGTCTCAAAATAATCGTACTCTCAATAGAGCAGGTTTCTTTATCTTTACAAGAATTTGAACCGAGCCTAGCGAGCTGGGATTACCCCTTTCCCACATACAACAGTTCTGCAGCAGACGACTTTGAAAACATATTGACACAATCCGGAAAAATCCAAATAAAAGATAGCTTTATTGTTAAATATAGTTGAAAACATTGTGGCAAAAGGAGAAATTACTCGTTTTGAGCAATTTGAACTTTTGTTACAGTGTTTGCAAAAATGGTCTGCTTCTGATGCGTCAAAATGTGTCTAGAGGTGTGAAAGGGTAAAATACATCTGCGAACACTGACGACTAATTTGAGCCTGTGCATCCACAGTCTCAGGAAAGTCTTCACTGTCTGCCATATATAGACCCAAGTTCATCCTCTAATAACAGACAGGAAGTAAAGTCCAATTAGTAATATGCCATTATAAATATTAAATGATGTCAAAAGGGAAGGTCATTTACATCCCCAAATCCGCTATATGTGGATTATATATAGCGTGTTTCATGAAAAACATCAGTTTAACATATTATGGACACGTCCAGTCGGATCCAAGGCTGCTCTTTCAACAGTATTTCAGTTTTACCAAGTCGTGATATTATCTTGCAACTACCAGTTGCAGAGACAGACGTCACTACTGACACTAAACCCTTGACCTAACCAGACTGTTGGCCAAACGCTTAAATTCATCTAGGTCGTATTGGGCCGTGACATTCACTTTTTGTCCTAAAAATCGAAAATAATAAACTGGAGAACAAATATCTTCCGACAGCAAGGTAAGCTATGAAATTTCTCTTAATTGTCTTTGAATCATAAGTGCTATATATCATGTGCTTTTTTTTTTTTGTCATTTGACTGTTTTTGTTACGGTTTCAATTATTTTTCCACAATCATTTACAATCGCATGTCAAATTTCGCGAGAATTACTGAAAATGAAGTGGACTTGAATATCAAAATTTCCATTTGTGTGTCCTATGGTTACTATACGTCAAACCACTAGACTGCCAATCATTGTAAAACGAATTTAAATTATTTGATACCAGGCTCCAAAACCATGAAGCTATACTCTATGCTCAGAATGTGTGCTCAAGTATTTGATTGGTCAGAAACCAATCAGGCGTCTTATTTTGGAGCATGGAGTTTATTTCTGAGCACAGAGAAAAACTTTCACAGCTTTATTGTTTCATGACCCTGACTTTTCTTGCCTTGTGGACAAATATATTTCAACAGCCACTTAGGATTTGATTGATCGTTTGGTGTTTTACGCCGCTTTCAACTATTTTTCATTTATATCACAGCGGTTCCTTCGTCAGTTTCAAGTACTACTGATCCTTTTATCCTGACACCAGCCAGTCAGTCATAATGCTAACCCGAAACACTGAGCGTCAAGGAGGTCAGCCATTACTTCCATTTATAAAGTCTTTGGTATGATGACCCGGTTTGGGATTGAACCCAATACCTCCCGCACCCGAGGTGGACACCCTACCACAACACCAAACTTCCGTTCTTTACCACTAAAGCAGATCCAGATCCGTGTGGATCAGGAGTTCCCCTGTTCGCTATCCTATTACAAGTACGAACAATTTATAGATTTAGATATTATTCTCAGATGTTTTCAAAGCTGACGATTCTAAAAGATGATATATACCAGGTACATGTATATGGCATTTTCATTCAAACCAGACCTAAAAGGTCATCGCAATAGCACACGCCTTATTACGCAAAGAGAAGACTTCGGGCGGAATTCATTGAGATATGGGTACATGGTTAATTTCAATTACTTTTCTTAACTCTTAACTCTTTTAGCGCCGAATTGTTTCAAGAAGATTCTTCCATGTTCAATATCTCCAATTTGAGAATATTTTGATAACTAAAAGGCAAACAATGCTGATTTTGGGTGAAACAGCTCGATATGAGCTAACTCGCCTGAATCTGTATTGCTTGCATAAACCTCAATATTGCCATTGGGGCTGAACGAGTTAAAGGGATATTCGTTGCGTATTATGAAACAGATGTTTTGATTTGTCTCCATAATCCCACGAGGGTCCGCGGACATAGAAGGCTCTGTTCTTTCGTTTTAAGTCGAGCAACGTCACGAAAGCATATTGGTAACGCCGAGGGGCATTAATCAAAGAAAAATACATTCGAATCATGATTTTGCAAACACTATTTCTGACAACTGACATAAGTTATTGTGACCAGCATCTTTCTGTTGCCATCAATATCCATATAAGAGTGTCTGAAAATCGAACGGTAGCCGGCTGCCTGTGAAAATGTTGGTTGGAGAATTTTGTAACGGAAACACATTTATTCATTTCATTTATTCAAGTCTTATCCATGTACAAACAATGACTACTACATAACAATACAATGCAAAAATAAATCAAGGCGAGTATTAGACATTGTCATTTAAAAGAAAGAATTCTAGGAGACTTGTGATTTAAGTATAGCACACATTCATTGCATTCTCCTACTTTTTACACCATAACACCAAGGAGCAGCTGTTGATTGACGTCTGTGATTGAAGGTTATTTTTACGACCGACTGCAAATAAAATCCGCAAAGGGACAATAGAAAAAATTAAAAAGCCCACCTAAATTTGTTTAGACTTTAAACATATTTTATTTTAATCCATATTAAGTGGCTCCGACCCTCGTTTTGGCGTGCCTATTGTTCGAGATAGATGGATTTGGCGGTTGCTTGATGCATGCCAGGTGAAAGTGCCTCAAACTGACTTCATGTTGCATGAGGTCCTGTTTCGCCAAGTTGCGTCAGTCGGCTGCCATGCCCGGCCTGAGCTCGGATTTCCCGACAAAGTCCCGACTTTGAAATCGTTCTGGTCGAATAAGAGAGTTTAACTAGCATCCTGTCATGTGTCAGGTGAAAGTGCAACACTCCGGATCCGAGTCGCACTAGCCGAATTCCACCCGGGTTTATGGCAGCTGGCTGCAATGTTCAGATGAAGTGGGCATTTTGGGCAAGTCTACAGCCGGCTGTATATTGCTCGAATTAGAGAGTATAACTGGCATCCGGACATATGTCAGGTGAAAGTGACACACTCTGACTCCGGCACACACTAGCCGGAGTCCACCCGGATTCATGGCAGCCGGCTGCAAAACACAGCGGAGTTGGGCCGATGCTTCCACCCTCGTTTTGGCGTGCCTATTGTTTGCTAGTTTAACTGGCATCCGTCCAGCCGGCAATATGACAGACTGGCTAACGATATCGATTTAGCTTGCCTCTTTTTTGAGATAAATGGATTGAGCGGCCCATTGATGCAGGAAAGCGACACAAACTAAATAAGCCATGACTTTGCACACGTCTTATTCGAATAAGAGATTTTAACTACAAAACCAAGCCAGTGTTGGTCCGACTTTGACTCCGAGTCGCACTAAGTATATGATCATTCAAGACAATATGAAAATGTCAAGCTTGTCTATATAAACAGTTCAGGCTCGTCATAATTAATTCAGCCGAAGTTGTTTAAACCGACGGTCGGTGTTGAGATTTTCCCCAAAAGGTCCCAACTTTGCACCTGTTCGAGTTAGAGAATTTCGCCTGCTGCAACCGATGTCCCGATCTGGCGTCCGTAAAAACAGTTCAGGCAAGAAAGCATTGCCGAAACGATGATTTGTTTCGGCTCATAAATAAATACAGTTTGAGTTGGCGAAGCTACGGTTGTTCAGGCTGGTTTATATTGGTTGGATTTTCCGAAATTACACCCCTCCTGTTTTATTCAAAAAGGAGTATAACATGTGTAGGGCCGACAGAATTGCTCCCACCAGGTTTGATTCTGCATTCTTTCAAGGCCTACGAGATTGACTAGTCACTTTAAGCATCAAAATCCAGCCAATATTAAAATGTACAGACAATGTATTTCCACATAATGCATGTTGTTTAAGCTTTCGGTTGACCATAATAGCTGGAATGATGTTCTTTTCGACTGGTTATTACAGTCGTAGTAATAGGTAATACAGAAGTTCCTGTCGGTTGATACAGCCGGACTAGCCGTACCTCCGTCTGTTCCGGCTATTAAATTCAGCTGGAGTAGCCGGAGTTCCGGATGTTACGGCTACTCCGGCTACCTTCACACACATGATTTATACCAAAAATCAAAATGTGGGACAATCGGGAATAAACCACCCTGAACACAAACGTTTTATATACGTTATATGTATGTTGACCCTTTACAGAAAATATCGAGATGTGTACATTTAAATGTCTGACTTTAAATTTCACGATGTTTTGAAACTGTATGTTAATATAAAAAGCCAACTTCTGTCTTTCACAGGATGTTTGTACTCTTATGCCCTAAACTAATTCAGTCTCTTTAATCTCTGTTTTTTAAAGCACGTCTTCGTAGTTTTTCTTATTTCAAATGATGGAATAAAGAGTAATTGTGTTTTATCACACCCGGGTATATATATACTTATTGAGTGCATATATGTATATCCACATATTATACCGATCATGTCGTCAACACGTAGTGTCGCCTGCTGGATATTGTCAGCGGTTATGTTCTGCAATTAATTGCACTATTGTTGGCATTAAGCTCTGTTAATTCTAAGACAACGAATGGACAATTCTATACAAACGAGTATTTGATTCAAATAAATATACATGAAAGTGTTTGCAACGTTAAAGTTAAACGCTGAACGTTTTGGACTTAGATACATAGAACAAGTAAGTAAGATTAGCTCACGTTCTGCCGAGTCCCGATAGCTCAGACGGTAACGACGCGGGCTGTCAATCCAGGGGTTGTGAGTTGGAACCCCTGCTCGACCAACATTCATTCCGAAATTTGACAAAAGTCAGTGTGACAAGCGTAATTTGTCTTCCGTCAATGTGCTATCAGTCTATGTGGAAAAATAGCCAGTTGCTTGAAAAGGAGAGAGAGAGAGAGAGAGAGAGAGAGAGAGAGAGAGAGAGAGAGAGAGAGAGAGGAGAGAGAGAGAGAGAGAGAGAGAGAGATTGAGAGAGAGAGAGAGAGAGAGAGAGATGAGAGAGAGAGAGAGAGAGAGAGAGAAAGAGAGAGAGAGAGAGAGAGAGAGAGAGAGAGAAAGAAAGAGAGAGAGAGAGAGAAGAGAGGGGGAGAGAGAGATATAGATAGGGAGAGAGAGAGGGAAAGAGAGAGGGAGAGAGAGGAGAGAGAGAGAGAGAGAAGAGAGGAGAGAGAGAGAGAGAGAGGAGAGAGAGTGAAAGAGAGAGATAAAGACAGACAAAGAGGGACAGACAAACAGACATAAATAGAGAGAGAAAGAGAGGGACATACAGTAAAATTCCTTATTTATACATACATTAACGAAAGTATACAATTACGGGTATTTTCTAAAGGATTACTCATGCATGGTCTACACAGAGTAACCCTGAGCTCACTGTAATATTTGTACTTTGCACAAGCTATGCGTATTACGTTTACCCACGATTTAGAGTACACTTTCGAATAACGTAGATAGAAATCACCCAGCATATGTGCAGAGTCCAATATTGACATATATTGATTGATTTTTAGCTCGACTATTCGAAGAATATGAGAGCTACTACTACTCACCCTGGCGTCGGCGTCGGCGTCGGCGTCGGCGTCGGCGTCCACGTCACACTTTGGTTAAGGTTTTTGCATGCAAGTTCTTAAATACTACTACATGTATTGCATTGAAACTTTCTACAAACCCTACCAAACTATCACACCAATGTAGATTATCAAGTTAGATAACTCTATCCTGCATTTTATGCAAGTTATGGCCCTTTTTTACTTAGAAATTCTGGTTAAAGTTTTGCGTGCAACTAAAGTAAGAGTCCATATCTCAGTATTTAATTGATGCATTGCATTGAAACTTTATACAGCACTAACCCAACTATCACACCTATGTAGATTATCAAGTTAGATAACTCTATCCTGCATTTTATGCAAGTTATGGCCTCCTTTTTTTACTTAGAAATTCTGGTTAAGTTGTTTGCGTGCAACTAAATTAGAGAGTCCATATCTCAGTATTTACTTGATGCATTGCATTCGAAACATTTATACAACCCTACCCTTCAAGCTCTAGTCGATTAACCTGAGTAGATAATCAACTATTATACCTAACTCTAGTACCTGCCATCCTTGTATTTGCAATTTATGCATTTTTTTTAAGCTTTTTTTACTTTTTGACTTTTGTTATTCTAGTTAAAGTTTTGCGTGCTACTAAATTAAGAGTCCATAATCTCAGTATATTACTTGCTGCATTGCACTTGAAACTTTCTACAACCCTACCCAAACTG
>JASEVX010000007.1:13961013-14011013 GCA_031761405.1 Serripes groenlandicus
TGGCAACGAGTTTGGTACTGTGTCAGTTTGTCAATGTTGTACCGTCTTATATGCAAGTAAATACAATTTTTCGCACTCTAACTCTAGGTCCGACAGGAAAGCCGGAAAAGCGTGTAAGTCGATGAGCAGGGCGACTTTCCAGTGTGATTTTGATGTCGCAATTTCTCTTAAATTCCGAAACATTATGTGGTTTTTAAAAGTGACCTCACCTAGGTGCATCCTTAACGTGTAAAGATATAAATAAAGATGTCCGTTATGGCTGCCTCAGGTTGTTTCTTAACGTAATTAAAAAAAACATGAATAGACGGGGATGGACAGATCTAACGACCTAACTGACAAGTAATAAACCTTGCGGACATCCGCATAATTAAAAGTTAAGGTCGTATACGTAATGCGTCATGGGTGATAACAATAGATATTTATCTAAACACATTATTCAATCAGGAATGTATATCAATATATCTTTATCTAAACACATTATCCAATCAGGAATGGGGAATATTTACAAGTGTGATATGGGCGGTAATAATCGCTCTTTATCTGAGGGCAATTATCCAATCAGGAGTGGGGGTTGAATTTACAGGGTTGCGCAACTTTTATAATGTACATTTGATAACATAAGACCATCATGGTCGTTTCGGACAACATGTGTTTTAACTTCCTTTTAAAACATGTCATATTTGGATAACGTGTTTAACTTCATTTAAAACCACGTCATAATTGGGTTAACACCCTTTGTTACTGAATTTATGCTAAACGCGTTACTAACATGGACTGGGTTTTACCTGTTATCTAATCAGGCAGGTAACTTCTTTGTACTCACAAATGTAAATGCTGTAATTAACAGGACATTTTATGTATTCTATCTTCTACTTAACACTTTCTTATGTATTTACTAATACCACTGCTGTAAAAGGTTTTACAGGACATTTAATATTCTATTTTCAATTCAACATTCCTAGGGTTATAAACAACTCCTTAATTATTTACTTAATCATTTTTAATTATTCTACTTCCATTGAACTCTCGCAAGTTTCATATTGGGACTTATTTCCATTTTCTTTAACTGTTTCTGACTGTAGCGAGTAATTGTCAGTTGTAGCATAGTGCTCTCTGTCGTATTTTTGTCTCCTAAACCTTGCTTGCAGTTGGAATAAAGTTAAATTGTCTTCTGAATCTTCGTCGCGCGAAACTTCGTCGTGCGAACCCTCGCCGTGTGAAAATTCGCTTCTTGACGATAACTTATCCCTTTGACTTCATGACAGAAGTTTTCTTGCCTATTATGAATTTGGATTGCATCAGTTACTTTGAATTACTCGTTATTTGTGGGAGTACATACCGACACTTTCTGATCGGACTTGGTTGCAACTCTTTTGAAACGGGAATATCCCATTCATTCAGATTTGCAAGTCTAACATCGTCTTTGCTAATTGTAATAAGTTGGTTGTCTAACTGGTTTTTTAAAACTACTAAGGCTTTTGGGCCATTAATTTGTATGACTCTGAAATATGGTTTCCAATGTGGGGCCAGTTTACCCTTACGGACATGACTTTTTATGTAAACTGCGTCGTTTATTTGTATATCGACCTCGTGTCTGCTTTTATTTGCGTATGTATTTCGGGTCGACCGTGACTTAATAATTGATTATAAACGTCACTGTAAATTTGATGGTTGCGTTCCAACATTTCCTTGTGGAAATCAGTTCCATAGTATTTTAGCCTACGATCAAAAAGGTTATCTATAGGTAGGATTGCGTCTCTTCCGTAAAGGAGGAAATACGGGCTTTGTTTTATGCTTTCTGATATGTTAAAACGTAATCCACCCAGCGCTGGTCCTATTATTACATCCCATAGATCGCGATGTTTTGGTATTAGCTTTGTCAGGATGGAATTTAGAGTGGCATGGGACCTCTCATTGCGACCATTTGAGGCAGGGCAATAACTCGTTGTTCTAGTATGATTCAATATCCTTGAATAAATTGGGCCAGTAAAAATCTTTTTTTATAATTTCGTACATTCTGCTTATTCCTGGGTGGCCAATTTCATGTCGAGCTTGTATGACTAGATTTCTTAGATGTTTAGGAATGTACATGCGGTGACGATATCGTTATCAGGGTTAGTGACGAAATAGAGAATATCGTCGATTATAATGAATCTTCTATTCTCATTCTTTGTTAAAGCATTTGTCCTTACGCGATCCTTTAATTTTTAAATATCTTCATCAAAGTCTTGTTCCTGACTTAAGTTTAATTTTGATAACTCTGTGATGTCAGAGTTTTTTAAAGGTGTAGGTTCTTTAGAAGCCTCGGCTATTTGTTTCGCATTTAAATCCTTACTATTTATTACGTTTATAGTATGGGGGTTGTCTGAAAAAGGGTTGTCAGATGTATGTGATATTTCGCGTGACAGGAAATCAGCGGCTATGTTTTTGTTCCGGGTATGTATTCAATCTTGCAATCATAACAGGAAATATTCAAAGCATAACGCTGTAATAGTTTATTGTCAAAATTTGCAGTCAAGAGGTGTACTAACGGTTCATGATCTGTTTTGATAGTGAACTTAGCTCCCTGAAGGTAACAATTTAGTTTCTTTAATGCATAGTCGATTGCAAAAGTTTCCTTCATTATAGTGCTGTATTTCTTTTGAGTCATCGAGAGCGCGTGACTGAGAAAGTATAAAGATTTTTCACCGTTTTCTAAAGTAGATGTGTTTTGAGTTAAAACTGCCCCGACCCACTGATCTGAAGCGTCGCAGTATAAGACATATTCCTTAGAAATATCTGGGTGGGATAAAATGGGCATTTGCTCTAATCTTTTTATGATTTCCTGAAAATTATTAGTGCATTCCTGTGTCCATTGGAATTTCACGTGTTTTTGTGTTAATTGAGTTAAAGGAATTGCTACTTCTGCGTATTATTTTTATAAATCTTCTGTAATAACCAGTGAAACCTAAAAATGACCTTACGTCTTTTACGCATTTTGTGATTTTGATGTTTCTAAGCGCCTTTATTTTGTGTTGGTCAGGTGAAATGCCGTTTACGCTAATTTCGTGACCTAGGTATATTACGGAATCTTTAAAAAAGGTGCATTTCTTTGCTTTTATCTTTAGACAGTTATCTCTTAACCTTCGGAAAATCTCCTCAATGTGATAGAGGTGGTCGACTTCGTTTGTACTATATATCAAAATATCGTCTAAATACGCTACTGCGAAACTTTCGCAACCTTGTAGCACTTTGTTTAATATACTCTGGAAGCGGCCACCTGCTAAATTTATGCCAAAAGGTAACCTGTTGAACTCATATAAGCCAAAGGGTGTAGTGAAAGCGGTTTTGTCCTTGTCGGACTCAATAAGTTCAATTTGGTGATATGATAGGTCTAAAGTTGTCTAAAGTTGTGAAGAATTTGGTTCCGTTTAAAGACGTAATATGTCGTCCGTCCTTGGGAGTGAGTAGCTTGTGCATTTAACTATGGAATTCAGGCGGCGGAAATCAATGACAAGTCTTTTAGAGCCGTCTTTTTTGTCTACTAGTATGCATGACTGACTATATTCACTATGGGATGGACGTATAATGTTTGCATCTAATAAATTTCCGATTTTTTTCTTTAAAATGTCCCGTTCTAGAAATAGAACACGATATGGTCTGGACCTTATGGGTGTGATTTGCTTCGTATGCAAGGCTATTTTTTCGTGAGGGTATTTACCCAAATCGAACTCGTCCTTTGAAAAAATATCAGTATATTTATCTATTAATTCTCCTACTTCCTTACTCTTGTTTAAAGCGACGTTAACTTGTTTTCGGGGAGAGGACATATTGGCTAAATTCTCATCAGTGACATTGCCATAGACTGAGCAAATATGCAGAGCTGGTCACTCGGGTTGGTCTGTTGTCAAGGTTGTCACATATGTTTCCTTATTGATGGGGTTAATACGTCCGAGGACACAACCTCGTTTTATTTTGATAGTTTTATTAGAAAAGTTTGTAATTAGTACTGGAATGCGACGTTTTCGAGACACGGTAGATAGACTTGAAGTCAATTTGATATAAGGTTCGTCTGTTAGAAATCCCTTTTCTACTGTGGTGACTTCCTATACAGAATTGTTTGAAATAGAGGGGTTTTGTTTTAGTTTAGATGGAAGTCTATATGTAGTTTGAGGTTTAAGAGTTACTGTTTTACACGACGTACTAAGGAGGCGATGCAGGAATCGTTTTGCAAGGGTACATATTGGTCCTTTATTCTAATACAATTTAGATCGAAATATATCCTACAATTGTTTTTTTGCCAAAAAATCCTTGCCAAGAATGCAATTGCGTGATAAATTATCTGCGACGATGAAAGTATGGCTAATTTTTAATTTATTTATCTTCATTTCTAAATGTGCCGTGCCTAAAAATTTGATTGCTTCGCCTGATGCTGACTTAAGCCTTATTCCAGTCTTGTTTAATTCTACCTGCGGCTTGAGAGTTTTAAAAATGCGTTTGTGTATTAGTGAAAAAGAAGCACCAGTATCGATTAGTGATCTAAGAGTAATGTTTTGTAAATTGATTAAGCAACTATTGGGAATATCGTTCTCCTCCAAATGAGTGTTGACTTGAAAAGAATCTAATTTCTTCGGACTGTTGTCTCGTTTACAGCCGAAGTTTGGGAGTTTTTTTTGGTTGTGATAGCCGTTATCTGGGTTCGTTCTTAACTGTAAATATTGCCTACATTCGGGTTGGCGATGGCCCAGTTTCCCGCAAAAGAAACAGCGTATCGGGGGTCTGGAATCTCCCCTTTTCTCATAATATTGTCCTGAACCCGAATTTGGTCCACTGGTCTGACGTTGCCTATCGTTTTGAAATTGATGCCTATCGTTTTGAAATTGATGGCTAGGACCCCAACTAGGCCCCATAGGCTGTCGCTGTCTATCATTATGTAATTGTTGGCCGTGTAACTCGGCTTTAATTGTATTGATGTGTCCTAAACGTTTACGACAATTATTGCTAACATGACCTCTTCGATTACAAAAGGTACAAACGCTACTTCGTCTAACTGCCTCTACCTCCATAGGTTGTTCAGAATTTAAGTGTTCCTGCGTTTCGCGGGGTTGTGTAGGTTGGAAAGTTTGTCTTATCTCATGCGATCGTAATTTAAATCTAGTTCTTACATTGTATTCATTTATCGCGGATGATACTGCGTATTGGAAAGAGGTCGGGTTTTCCCTAGTCAGTTTTTGGCGAATTCCTTCGTCTGCTAGTCCGTCAACAAAAAACCTACTGTCTGTTGATTAACTAAATGTTCGGCTG
This sequence comes from Serripes groenlandicus, assembly GCA_031761405.1. Lineage (NCBI taxonomy): Eukaryota > Metazoa > Mollusca > Bivalvia > Cardiida > Cardiidae > Serripes > Serripes groenlandicus. The sequence goes on from JASEVX010000007.1 coordinate 13,966,297, forward strand.
TGTCAAAGCCTGATTATGCGTCTTGAGCCAAAACAAGAATGCGTTCAGCGAAATCTTGGATGCTTTCAGTACCGTTTTGTCGTATATTTCTAAGTCGCGAAAAATGAATGTGTGCGTCAGTAATAACGCTAAAACGGTCGGCTAAGGCGGTTTTTAGCTGTGCCCACTCTGCCTGTGGAGCCTCCTGAGTGTTTCGGAGTATGAAATCGGAGACCGTCCCCGTACTAAACCTATACGCGACAAGTTTCTTTTTATGGTCAGGGAGATTATTTACTAACGCGCATTTCTCTATTGCTTTAACCCAATTTTTGAACTTTGAATGTTCTCCGTCAAAAATAGGAACGAAATCCGTCCCGCCGTGTAATCCTAAATTTACTAACGGTTCCGAAATGCTTTTAAAAAGTACTTTGAAATCATCTGCATTTCCGTCATTTTCCATGTTGGTTGACTAATATAAAATATTCACTTACTATTCGTTGCTGAGCCGTATTGTGGTAGTACTTCTGTTGTTCGTCCTGATCACGTGCGCCAAAAAGAAACTGTGTGATATAATAAATGATCACTAAGACAATATGCGTTTCTACGTTGTATTCGTACTGATATCTAAAACAGGTCTAAATCATAGATGTAACCGAGCAGCTCTAAATACAGGAACGCCCTGTATTTATACAGCTTTCGGAGCTAGACACCGTGTGCAAAAGCCCCCCCCCCCACACCTTAATTAGGGTCAACCAGGGTTTAATTGCGAGCGGGTTTACACCGTTGACACTAATTAATTGAGTACGTAATTCTACATGACATTTACTGTCGTTTAGACCTAGTAAAGTTCATGCAGGAAGACGCGGTCTATAGATAATTTAACCCTTACTTGATCTGGCATTAGTCAGATCACGAAAGGGTTCAATATATCACACCGTCTATTGGGATTCGCTATGTATCCCTTATTGCCAGGCTTTTCCGTCTCTGTGTGTGTGTGTGTGTGTGTGTGTGTGTGTGTGTGTGTGTGTGTGTGTGTGTGTGTGTGTGTGTGTGTGTGTGTGTGTGTGTGTGTGTGTGTGTGTGTGTGTGTGTGTGTGTGTGTGTGTGTGTGTGTGTGTGTGTGTGTGTGTCTGTCTGTCTGTCTATCTGTCTGTCTGTCTGTGTGTCTGTCGGTCTGTCTGTCTGTATGTCTGTCCAGATGTATTTTAGCGTCACTCCACAGCCCAAACAGGATGTGCGCGTCTGAGTTTCGTTGCTAAGAGCCCACCCGTTGCTATGAAGCTAGCAAAAAAAACGCGTTTAAAAACCCAAACTATTTTTCTATCTTCTCTTACAGTTTTGAATGTAGAGAGCTGAAACTTCGGTTATAGATACTTCGAGATATTAAGAAAAAACGTATCCGTTACGATTTTTTATTTAGGCCTTTGTTTCCAAATGGTAGCTTTTCAAAGATACAGAGTTTCCAAATGGTAGCTTTTCAAAGATACAGAGTTATTGCCTTTTGTTACTTTTTCTTGTCCGGAGAAAGATGGAATCTAATAAAACTTCATACACTGGTAGAGCACAATGAGAGGAAGTGCAGTGTACAAGAACCATAACTCTAATTCAGCTAATTAAAGAGTTAAAGCCCTTTGTTACTTTTTCTTGTGCGTTGAATAACTTTAAAACTACAAGTTGGAATTTAATACAACTTCATATGATGATACAACACATTGAGAGAAAGTCCAGTGTACAAGAACCATAACTCTGTTTTACCTAATTACAAAGTTATTGCCCTTTGTTACTTTTTTCTTGTCGTGAGAATAACTTAATAACTACGAGATGGAATCTGATAAAACTTCATACAATGGTAGAGCACAATGAGAGGAAGTGCAGTGTACAATAACTCTAGTTCAGCTAATTAAAGAGTTATAGCTGTTTGTTACTTTTCCTTGTGCGTAGAATAACTTTAATACTACAAAATGAAATTTAATAAAACTTTATACGATGATATAACACATTGAGAGGACGTGCAGTGTTATTGCCCTTTGTTACTTTTTCGTGTCCGGAGAATAACTTAATAACTACGAGATGGAATCAAATAAAACTTCATGCAATGGTAGAACACAATGATTGGAAGTGCAATTTACAAGAACCATAACTCTAATTTAGCTAATTAGAGTTATTGCCCTTTCTAATTTTTTATTGTGCGTAAAATAACTTTATAACTACAAGTTGGAATTGAATCAAACTTCATACGTTGATACAACCCGTTGAAAGGAAGTGCAGTGTACAAGAACACTATTTTACCTATTTACATAGTTATTGCCCTTCCTTACTTTTTTTGTACGTAGAATAACTTTAAAAGTACTAGATATAATCTAATAAAACTTCATACAATGGTAAAGCACAATTAGAAGGAGTGCAGTGTACAGGAACCATAACTCTATGCAAAGGCGAAAATCACAAAGGCGAATCCCACGTCGCCTACGGGCTTGTATTCTGCATTAGCGATGTATTATTAGCGGATTTTAGAAGAGACCAGAATTTCTTGGCGTCATTTTGACAATTAATAAGTTCTGTTCTTTTCCTCTGTTCTTAAATAAGTTTTCTATCTCTACATGACATCTTAAATCTATTTCTATGAAATGTGTAGGTTTCAAGATCACATTTACAGTAAGTTAATATAAATCGTCTAAGAACTCTAACATTGAAGTGTTTGGCATTGATGCAATCTCGGTCCCACCAGACCGGTTTCTTTGGTCACACCTCATTATTTCGGCAGATTATTGATACATTTTAATAACATCACTCAAATGGGGTAAAACAGAAGCATTATTAACAATAAAGGTTTTTACTATACAGTGGCTCAGTATGCTAGGCGTTTTCATGTGAATCGTTTCCAGGCTGTTAATGTGCATTCTGATCCAGAACTTGCTGTTGCAATGTTTTCAATTTGGAGTCTGAAGATAAATTTTCAAGGAAACTGATCTGAAACAGAAAAGTCAGCAATATGATGAAACAGATTAGAAAAAGACAGCATATAATCGACTGTACTAGTACCTTTGTTCGCAATACATGTATATTGGCCCAATGAGTCACCAGAAAACCCTCCATTTAACAAATGTAACTCAAAAGTACAGCAGAACTCAATCAAAGATAAACCAAAACAATTGTATTAGTCAGGGTTGTTAGGGCATGATAGGGGCAGTTTGGTCAGATTCTTCCAAAAGCAACAAATCTGGCCCATAGGTCGCCCATACCTTACTCTTTACTTTTTTGACGGGCGCCAAGACGGGCGCCTCATGGGGCCGCCATTTCGGCAAAATCCAAAATGGCCGCCATCCGGGTTAGACATCAATCGCAGGTAAAAAAACTAAAAGGGCTAGAATCATAAATGATAACAAATTTTAGTTTATTTTGCGGGGAATCCAATTCAGAAGTTATTTCAATGATCTGAGGTCAAGTTTACCCCTCATCGACACGGTAAAGGTCATTTTAGGGGTCAACCCTGTGATTTTGGTGTCTCATCGTCATCCTCAAAGTCCTGTCCCATTATTAGCTGTATGTTGCAGTTTTCAAAGGGGAATAAAGGCAGGAAAGATACTTACATATCTCAAAAATTGAACGTGGCTGATGAGCTTGCCAGGACATATAGGACAAATGGTCAAGAGGACGTACTTATATTCATGCGGGCTGCCTTTATGATGCACACGTTTTTTATACAGAGTCAAGAGCCCTTCCACGGCTCCTTCCCCCCTAGCTGCCTCAAGGCTTCAGTTAATGAGGAAATGAGGAGTTTCTTCAATAAAGTGCTCCGGGATCCATCATCTCTTTATGGACGTGATCAGATCGGTGGAGACGCCAATCTGGATGCCAGGGAGAAGATCGCGTGTAACATCTCACAACTGCTTATCTACAATACAAGTAAGGGTAAGCACCTTGCAGTCAAGACAGCTGCAGTATGCCACAACACGAAGCAAGAAACCCCATTCCCTCTGTATCATGGCCTCAAGCTCACACCAGTCACGATACCGACATGACAGCCTTCTTTCGGTTCGAAAATCAGAGAGAGCCACCGAGCCTGGCAGATCGATGGTTGCTGCGATCAAGGATCAGACATTCTTAAGTGCCTCAATGCACCCACTAGCCGCGCAGCTGTTGCCAAATAAACCACGTTCGTGGAGTTGGTATGGCAAGTAAGTGGAAATATCAGTACCCCACGTTTCACAAAAGCTGATTATGGCAAAGTTTTAATAATATTGTTGAAAAAGTGTATCAATCTGGTATTTTGAGAACCCCTCAATAGTCTAACTAACTTCATTAAACGTCTCTAAATATTGCGTACAAGTTACAATTGGATCTCGGCCTGACCGCTAGTCTCGTGTTTGATAAGGAACCAGCTTTTTCTGATTGTCGTCAAAAATGAATAATTGCCCGTTAATACACATCTTATCGTATTTTAGATAAGCCCTTTTACCACCATTATAAGATTCTTGCAGGGACGGGTATAATAAACTTCGTTAATGTCTAACACGTTCCAGAAAATCCTCTGCGATACGGACTTTATTTTGTTCGGGCCCTGCACTTGAGGAATTACTACTAGATTGACAATATGATTTTATCATGTGTTTATATGTTTGTAGTATACGATATTTGTCTTTGTAGAATGACAATTTTACAATGATAGGTCTTGGTTTATTCAATGCTAACCTGATCACTATCAATTCCAAAGTCATTAAATATAAAATCCCTCACTTTCTTTTCAGTGTTATTCCATATTTCCTCTTGATTTTCGCGCATATTATAAAATTGAAGATATTGTCTTCTGGACCGCCGTCGAGGTTTTCATATTTATTCATACGTTATTATTTTTTTCCAAAGTAAGGATTCTGCCCTGGAGATCCTTAACATTATCACTTAGTTCTTGGTTCTTGGTTCTGAGTACTGATGTCAAAACGGGTTCTTTCTAAATGCAATCGGTACAGAAGCATCAAAAACACTTATTGACTGTTACCATACTTGTATTAAGGCTTGTTCATGCTTGAGCTGGAAACGAGATAACTCGTATATAAAGTATACATGTATCTTTTAACAGGTTACTAGAAAGTTTAAACAGTGACATAAGTGACTTGGATTTTCTCTGGTTCCTACATGTTTCAAATAAGCCCGTATGTGCGTAAAGATACAATATGGCCTTTGTAAACAGTGTAGATCCAGATCAGCGTGTGCATCTGTTCAAATCTTACTTATAGACAAGACAACATTTAATTGACATTTAACATATATTTACACGACATGTCATCTTTCTTAAACACAATAATTAAAACGTTTATGGAATAAAGATTGAAAATATATAATCAATATAATAAAAATAAAAAATCAGTAAGGTTAGTCCAATCATGTTTCAAATTGTTATTTTAGTTATTTCTTGTTTCTAAAGCGTATTAGACATATATTAGTTGGTTAGAAGCTTCTGTAAATATCCTGCCACTGGCTGATTTAAAGCTAGACTGTTCTGAAATGCCAATTCGAACTATTTCCCATAAGCGGGCTTCAATTACGTATGATGCACTGACGCCAAACGCGGTCTGTGTTTTCTTTACCAAGTAAACGGTTATGATGCTCCATCTCCTCCTGCGTTTCCGCTATAATAGGATTTGTCGTTAATCGACAGAAAGCCGATTATTGAAGGGAGTCGCGAGTTTAAAAAATTCTATTTGCACTTTGATCCTGAAGTATTATTTAACAAGAACACAATTGATCAGTATTGCAAAGTAAGCATAACAAAATTACTGATCACAATATTTTTTAGAATGTCTGTTTTATAGCAATAGATAGAAAATGTCATCAGCAAGAAGGTCAAGTAAGAGGAGGAGGGTGATGAATTTGAAGTATACTGTCAATACAGAGACTGTCAGTGTGCTCGCACAATCTGTTGTCCCCGAGAACGATTTTGTCTGGGTTGGTCGACAAGGTGGTGGATGCGGTTACTCCCAGATTGATTGAAACATTAAATAGTCTGGCTCACAGAAGGGAGACAGTCTCAGAGTCTGTCGACTTAGGTAACGAGGCTCAACCTTTCATTTTGTCTTTAAACTCTACTTTGGTAGCACACATAAGTGCAAACATTCGTTTAAAAATATTTAATGACGAGTACATTGAATTTGGTAGTTTGTTACCTTACCCCAAAAAATATGAGGAAGAAAGCAACATTGATATAAGAAATGTGGAGATGATAACGCAAAAAGGCCAGAGTGTTCCCAAAATACATTGCTTAGAGCAATGAACAGATTCATTTATGATTTTTATAGGTATTTACACTTTAAACCATTCGAATGAAACTCAACATTTGTTGCAATATATGAATGTTATTTGTCCAGGTACCTACCGTTTTGAGGACGGAGGATGGAGACAATATGATGATCACTTTAGATTTAAAAAATCAATAGATCGGACAATTTCTTTGGGCACAGTTGTTCGGGAGATGTGGCTTCTGTATATGGTCAATACTGGTACTCAAGAACAGGCTATTTCCAGCTCTAGGCCTCAATTAAAGAAATGTTTTGACTACAATACTGGCTGGTGTGTCAAGTCAGCTTGTAGTTTACAAGCACATTTGTTTGAATTGCTCTGGAAATCACCCTGCGATTTCTTGTTATGTCTCTAATCGTCCGTCTTTTGTTCCTTATGCTAGGCCTCTCATCCCCTTGGGACCCCGTTTCCCAACCCTATCATACAATTAACCCTGACAACCAAACGCAAGTAACAGTACGAGGTATCAAGCGCCTAAGAGTCAATTCAGTTCAAGAGCCAGATTCGCATTTAATGAAACTAGGCAAAACACCAATTAGAGTGGAACGTCTGGCCTCTTTGCTATATGAATATCCGAATGACTTGGTTAAAACTGAATTTATTGATGGTTTTACTAATGATTTTTCCTCGCATTATTCTATCCCAAGGTTAAAACCGGGTTGTTCTAATTTGATATCGGTCAAACAAAATGAGAAAGAGGCTTAAACGCTAGTCATGAAGGAAGTTGAGGCTGATCGGATAAGCAGGGCCATTTAATGATTAAACAGCCTTTTGAAAACATGAGAATTTCACCTATTGGTTTAGTAGTTAAGAAAGATAACTCTTATCGTATGATACATCATGCGTCTTACCCCTCTGGCTCTAGCCTCAACGACTTCATTGATCCATCAAATTGTAGCATTTCAGTATTCCTCTTTTGATAACGCTATTGCAATTCACTATGTAAAGGTGCACTTTTGGGAAGAATGGATATACAAATCAGCATTTAAGTTGCTGCCAGTCAACCCGAAATATTCTGAGTTGTTGGGTTTCAAGTTGAACAATGAATATTTTTTTGCCAATGGGTTGTTCTATTTTATGTGAATTATTTGAAAAATGCTCAACCTTTTTAGAATGGGCCGTGCAACAAAAATGCAATGCATTATTTGGATGATTTTTGTCTGGTAGAAAACAGGGTAGTAGGGAATGTGAATTACTCATGTTTGTCTTGCAACAACTTTGCAATGACCTTTGTGTGCCTTTAGCGTATGGCAAATTTGAAGGTCCGACAGAGAATATTACCTTTTTAGGATTAGAGTTGGATACAACAAACATGGAGATAGGAATACCTGTGTTGAAAATTGTCGAACTCAGTGACAAATTGCATTTTGCTTTGAGCAAAAATAAAATTCAATCTTTAGCTGGCTCAGCCAATTGTTGTGCACAAGCAATTCCGACTATGAGAGCATTTTGCAGTCGAATATATGCAGCCATGTCAAAGGATTCACAACCTCACCACTTTATTCGTTTGATTCTACCATTGAAGGATGACTTTAAGAGCTTTTGTTATTCTTAGACTGTTTCAATGGGATTTGCAACTTGGGGAATTTGGGGGATTATGAGAAGGCTGCCCACAACATGTTTCTCCCCATATGAAGTTCAGATTTGTCAAGCAGTTTTCTCAATGGCATTTGTTTTTTCCGTGTTGGGGAACTGGTTGCGATTCTAAAAGGGTAGCAATTCATGCTATTCTATTTTCTAATGTATCAATTATGAATAACAATTCCATGATAGAGGTTAAGGTTCTACATTCAAAAACAGACCTTTTAGGTAGGGGTACTGTTTTGTATTTGCAGTCAACAAGTGGGTCTCTTTTCCCAGTAAGACAACTTAAATCCTACCTGCAAATTAGACCAAAGGTAGGTAGTCAGCTCTTCATTCATGCTAGTGGCGAGTTTTTCACTTGTTATTAATTCAACGCTAACTTGTTATTAGTTCAACGCTGTCTTAAGAAAGGCATTGACCGCTTAAACATGTTCATACTGTCATTATAATATTGATGTTTATTGCCTAGCTCATGTAGTTAAATTTTGTCATACTCTATTGCATGTTATAAAGTTAGACGATTTAGCAGGTTGTCTACTATACGTGAGTACAACCATCGTTGAAAACATGCCCATACAAGGACCACAGACGTAGGAATGAACACTCCCATTACAATGAAATAATTAAAATGTTTCCCCGAATCGTCCTCCATGAGGTTTTCAGTGTCTCCCTCTATAACCGCATTATAAACAAACTCGTGTTGTTTCTTTAGTATGTCTAGGATATCGTCCTCTGTAGATTCTTCGTTGTCCGAGTTATCTTCCTTTTTAAATTCATTCAATAATACCTTGGTATCTGATGTACCATAAATGTATAATGTGGCATTCCTAACCGATGCATGTTTGTCTGTAAACAGAAATAAGAACAGGTTCAAATCAACTTTTTATCTATCAAAGATGTAAATTATCCAATTATTAGGAACTCGAGATAACTAAAACATGTGCTAATTCGAATATATCGTATAACTCGAGTTCATTGTATTTCTTATTTGCATATGAGCCATTCCACGAGAAAACCGACATTATAGACTCTGCGTAATGTATCGACCCAGATCAGCCTGCGCAGTCCACGCAAGCTAATTCGGGCCGACAAATTCCGTATCGGGGGGGATAGAGGTATAGAGTAATGATTCCTGAATCAAGAAATCCACAGGAGGCGAAAAGTGCCCGTCCGGATCGATACTTTACGCAGAGTCCACAATGTTGGTTTTCTCGTGAAACGGCTTATATATTTATGTCAAACGTGACTGCGAGAAGATCAAAGTTCGACTAATGGTCTGTTCCTGTTAAAGTTTGATGTGTAAGTACGTCTTTTGTTAATATATTCGAGACAAAGAGAATATCGACGTATGTTTATTCGACATATACTTACAGCTTGTATTCGCCATTTTGTCATACTGTGTCATGATAAGAGACCAATTCCCTATAGGATTTTCCCCCCAAAACTGTACAGATGTAAAATTCCAAGTCCTGAGAACATAGTTTTTGGTTCTATTTAAGGATAGCGTTCCCATGGCATCACTAAGAATGAACGAGCGTGAACCCGATGGGGAGAGCAGCTGTAATGCTAACAGGCGTTCTCTTGTAGCTGTATATCGTATATTGACAACCACGTGCTCTACTGAATGTATGCATGTGTTTAGATGTCCACAAGTTTTAACTTCAAATTCGACTAGATGCGCACTTGGCCTCCTTGCTCTCGGCTTTGATGTGAGTCTGAAACAGATTTTTTATAATTAAACTACGGATTTAATAATTAAGTATTTGCTGTATTACAACTAATTTTGATTTAATGTGATGCATTTTCATGATTTATTTCAAGTGATGCATTACTTTAAATCCGATTTCATGTGATGCATTACTTTAAATCTGATTTCATGTGATGCATTACTTTAAATCTGATTGCATGTGATGCATTACTTTAAATCTGATTGCATGTGATGCATTACTTTAAATCTGATTTCCTTGGATGCATTACGAATTAAGAATCAGCGAATTAAAGCTCCATATGTCATACTATGTTGTATGACGTCATTATCCTCATAATTCTAATGGCATCGTCTTCAGCGTTTAGACATTAACACTGTTTAAAAACATTTAGATAAAAACTAAAAACATAAACACTTTCTAATAAGGCGTTAATGAAAATATTTGTTTATTTACGTTTTGATAACGAATATTTATTATTACAATAGTCACCTTTTCACCCACTCTTCACCATCGCGGAAGTATGAATTGTAACATTTATTGATTAAACTTGCTATCTTACCGAAAACGTCATGACTTTCTTTATTTGTTTGCTAAAACTTATATATCTATGGAGTAGATTTGTCTGAGTACTAATATAAACGGGAAGTAAATATTGTAAGAAAAAACTCAATGTAGCCTATCAGTGTCTGAATCTTCGACAAGTATCATTTAATGTTGCAAGTAGTAGAAAAATATTTTTAATTGAAAACTATTTTATTATATTGGAACTTTGTGAATTTTGCCATATCGATTATGATGAAGGAAAACACATTTAAAACATGAATTGTTATGATTTACACTTAATAATACTTTTTAGTCAATCCATTTTCTCAAAAGAAAACTATTTTCCAAAGTGCAAGACGAAGAAGAAGAAATAGGAGAAAAAAGATAAGGACAAATGAGCCGTCCTGCGAGAAAACCAACATTATTGACTCTGCGTAATATATCGATCCAGATCAGACTAGGCAGTCTGCACAGGTTAATCCGGGCCAACACATATTAAGTCTCAGCGGAATAGAGGTATAGAGCAATGATTCCTGAAACAGAAAATTCACAGTAGGCGAAAAGTGTCTGTCTGGGTTAGCCTGCGCGTCATGCTTAGGCTGATCCGGGTCGATACTTTACGCAGATTCTACAATGTTAGTTTTCTCGCGGGACTGCTAAAATTAGATTTCTAATGTAAATTGCATTTTCTTAAATTAGAAGTCATATGATGTATTAGCAAATATGAATTAATCTGGAGCATAACATTGAGAAAGAAGTCATGTAATGCATTTAGCTAAATTGGAAGTCATTTGATGTTTTATCAATACTTTCAAGTCATGTGATGCAATGCCATTACTTTTGAGTCACGTGATTCATTTTCATAACTTTGAAGTCATGAGGTGCATTATCATAACTTTTGAGCCATGTGATGCATTATCATAACTTTGAAGTCATGTGATGTATTATCATTCCTTTGGGGTCATGTGATGCATTGTCATAACTGTGAAGTCATGTGATGCATTATCATCCCTTTTGAGTCATGTGATGTATTATCATTCCTTTGGAGTCATGTGATGCATTATCATAACGTTGAACTCATGTGGTTTATTATCATAACTTTGAAGTCATGTGATACAATACCATTCCTTTGAAGTATTTGCTGTATTTAAACTCATTTTGATTGAATATGATGTATTTCGATTATTTATTTCATGTGATGTATTGCTTTAAATCTGATTTCATGTGATGCATTACTTTTAATCCGATTTCATGTGATGTATTACCATTACTTTGAAACCATGTGTACAATACCATTACTCTGTAGTCAGGGGATGCATTACCTTAAAATGGATTTAGAGTGGTACACAGATGCTATTTGCGGTGGTACAGGTGTCCAAGTTTCTGCGGTTACAGCAAATCCTGTAGCATTCATTATACCATACCCAAAATGTGCATTATCTGAAAATAAAATCAGTTCTTGTTACACATTCGTAATAAAAGGTGTCATACGTTAGGATTGAATCGGTTTTATATGCGTGCGGACAGTGATTCCAGTTTGCGCATATGCACCAAGACCGAAATCGCCTGACGAATCCATAGCCTTCTTCACGCGAGGATCAGCAACAATTGGGGAAACAAGGTAAATCATGACGACCCCGACTACCGGCGGCTTTGGTGAAGTGATTGTCGGCAAAACCCATTTCATATCCATGTACTGATGAGTCAACGAGGGGACATATGCAAAACTGGAGATATGAATGTTTGTTTGGTATTTACGTCGCTTTCAACAAATACTATAGTTATATCACGGCGTTTCCTGGGTTAGTTACCAGTGCTACATGTCCATTTATGCTGACACAAGCGAGTCGATATGAAATCCCCACAGCCCTGAACGCCGAAGAGAGAAAACGATTCTTCCATTTTAAAAAGTATTTGGTGCAATGTAGTAGTAGTAGTAGTAGTAGTAGTAAAAATAGTTGTAGTAATAGTAGAAGTAGTAGAAGAAGCAGTAATAACACTTTTTGAAGAAGGTGTAGCAGAAGTAGTTGTAGTAGTAGTAGTAGTAGTAGTAGTAGTAGTAGCAGTAGTAGTAGTAGTAGTAGTAGTAGTAGTAGTAGTAGTAGTAGTAGTTGTTGTAGTAGAAGAAGTAGTAGTAGTAGTAGTTGTAGTAATAGTAGTAGTAGTAGATGTAGTAGTTGTAAAAGTAAGAGTAGTATAAATAGTAATAGTATAATATAAGAAGTAGAAGTAGTAGTAGTAGAAGAAGTAATACTCGTAGTAGTAGTAGAAGTAATAGTAGTTGTAGTTGTAGCAGTAGTAGTAGTTGTAGTAGCAGAAGTAGTATAAGTAGTAGTAGTAGTAGTAGTGATAATAATAGCAGTTGTAGTAGAAGAAGTAGTAGTGTAGTAGTAAACTACTTGTAGTAGTAGTTGTAGTAGTAGAAGTAATAAACGTAGCAGTAGTAGTAGCAGTAGTAGTAGTTATGGTAGTAGCAGTAGTAGTAGTTGTAGTAGTAGTAGAAGTAGTAGTTGTAATGATTGTGTTGATGTTGTTGTTGTTATTGTTGGTGTTGTAGTACTATTTATTTTGCAATGGTTCCGTTTGTTCTTGTCTTGCATAGACAATTCCATTCCGACAAAGTGCAAGTCCCGAAACAAAGATTTAAAATGCATTCGAGAAAAGTTACCCCTAATATATAAGTAGACTCACATTTAAGTCCGGCAGCATTCGTTGAGGATGGCCTGGCCGTCTTCAAACCATCCAATGAAGACGTTAGTATAAGTATGTATTGTACATCTCGCCACGATAATCTGTAAAGATAAAATGAGCAAAGCTACGCGAAAATCAATCGTAAGGAATTTACAATCAGTGTATATCAAGATCAACCAGCGCATTCACACAGTCTGATCTTGCTCTGCATTATTCATGGCAGTGTTCGAGAAAATTATGTTAATCAATATCAATATGGATCCATAACATTTACCGAACGAGATTTTCATTCAGTTGGATAGAAAACTTACAGTACAGTAACATGAGATGATTCTCGTTATGCCAGTTACTGAAATGGAAGAATAATAGAACGAAGATTCTCAGTAAAGCAGAATGTGATGGTTCTCGTTATGCAAGTTACCAAAATGGAATAATAACAAAACGAAGATTCTCAATACAGCAGAATGTGATGATTCTCGTTATGCAAGTTACCAAAACGGAATTATAACAAAACGAAGATTCTCAATACAGCAGAATGAGATGATTCTCGTTATGCAAGTTATCGAAATGAAGAATAACAAAACGAAGACCCTCAATACAGCAGAATGAGATGATTCTCGTTATGTAAGTTATCGAAATGGAAGAATAACAAAACGAAGACCCTCAATACAGCAGAATGAGATGATTCTCGTTATGCAAGTTACCAAAACGGAATAATAACAAAACGAAGATTCTCAATACAGCAGAATGAGATGATTCTCGTTATGCAAGTTACCAAAACGGAATTATAACAAAACGAAGATTCTCAATACAGCAGAATGAGACGATTCTCGTTATTCAAGTTATCGAAATGAAGAATAACAAAACGAAGACTATCAGAACAGCAGAATGAGATGATTCTCGTTATGCAAGTTACCAAAACGGAATAATAACAAAACGAAACGAAGATTCTCAATACAGCAGAATGAGATGATTCTCGTTATGCAAGTTATCAAAACGGAATTATAACAAAACGAAGATTCTCAATACAGCAGTATGAGATGATTCTACATATGCAAGTTACCAAAATGGAAGAATAACAAAACAGCAGAATGAACATGATTCTCGTTATGCAAGTAATCAAAATAGAAGAATAACAAAACGAAGATTCTCAGTACAGCAGAATGAGATGATTCTCGTTATACAAGTTACCAAATTGGAAGAATAACAGAACGAAGATTCTCAGATCAGCAGAATGAGATGATTCTCGTTATGCAAGTTACGAAAATGGACGAATAACAAAACGAAGACTTTCACTACAGCAGAATGAGATGATTCTCGTTATGCAAGTTATAAAAATGGAACAATAACAAAACGAAGACCCTCAGTACAGCAGAATGAGACGATTCTCGTTATGTGTTCTGTCTCAATAGCCAACAAATAAAACCATCTAACAGCTTAGTTAACCTTTAATATTGCAAAACTTGAGAACAATTCGTAAGTTCCAATATGTGTGTGGTAAAAATCTGAAAAGTACAAAACATATACTTAATTTCGTGCAACACGAAAGAAAATGGCAATATACGCCCAGCAACGACTAGTTTACTAAGATCAGCATGCGCAAACCCCATTCCGTTCACTTAACGTAAATCAATAGCCCTGATCAACCTAATAGTTACATCCATAAAGGTGTTTTCAACAAACACTAATATAATGCAGACTAAAAGGCTTGTACCTTTCACTAATCTGTAACCAGCCCTATACCCTATGTTATAAAGTGCTTTCAACAAAGCACTCTTATAACACAAACAATAGGCAGGATTTAAGATAAGAAATCTCATTTAAACAATAAGAAATGCAATACAACAAAATACATATGCAATGATCATGTTCAAAGAAACAGAAATTACCATTTCCCAGATATAAACAACTTTTGACACATCTGCAGCAAACAAATACGGAGACATGATGCAGACACCTCTAGGAACGTTACAATAATTACCAATGATGTTTTCAAGGCAGAATACTCATCAAATATCATATAAGGTAAAGCGTTAACAATATAAACATGACACACTGATGTTTTGACTCATGTAAAGTTGGTCACAATTTGTCTGATTCATGACAACACATTGCATTTTGTTTATTCTAACTGTAGTTCAAAGTTTAAAGACTTGACACTTCACACGATCCTCAAAGGTTATAAAAGGAATATTTAGGCATTAAACTTACACTGTAAGTGGGTGTAAAAATGAAGAAAATCAATTAAATCATGTCCAGTCCTTTGTTCTGTTTCACAACGGCGCGGAAACCCAATGACGACAGCTCTGTTCCTAGGTGCATTAAAAACACTTTGTTGTGAAACATACACTATATAAAAAATCCTTAAAAATCTCACTGTGTATCCTCAGGAATCAATAAAACAAGTTCTGCCACTGGCGGAAGGAAAACTGATGCTTTTTCTCCATCACGAATCACGCGTAATTATACACTGCGCACCAAACCGTCACTACTCTCAAACTATACCTAGAGGCCACAAATTCCTATGTGTTTGTTTGTCGCGAAGCAAAACTACATCACCACACTTAAAGTTTCTCTGTTTTGTCTTCCATTTTCTTCGTACTTGTAATGTTTGAAGATATTGAGATCTCCATCGCGTCCAAAATGAATCCGCTAGTAACTGTACTCTTTTCCACTGTGTTTTATACATGTCCTTTGTACCAATAGCAAGCGGAATTACTTCGGTAACCGGTTTCTGAGTAAGTAACAACGATGGACTAAGAGGAAAAGGATCATCCGGATCAGACGACACGGATACGAGAGGCCTAGAATTCACTATAGCACTAGCCTCTGCAAGAAAAGTGGTAAGTACTTCATGAGTAAGTCCATTTCCAGGTACATTCAATAATTAAGCATCCAAAATTCGTCTAGTTACACCTATCAGTCTTTCCCAAACTCCCCCCCCCCCCCCCATATGGGAAGCATGCGAGGATTGAAAACCCATGTGCATCCACTGTTATAAAGAAAGTCTCTGACCTTAGACTCTTGTACATTCACAGCATCTATTCCAAGTTCTGAACTTGTTCCTATAACATTTGTTCCTTGGTCAGATCTAAGTTGCTTGACGGGCCCTCTGACAGCAGTGAATCGTTTCAGAGCGTTGATGAAGGATGATGCACTGAGCTCTTCAAGAACTTCAATGTGAATAGCTCGTGTTGATAGACACGTAAAAAGTGCAGCCCATCTCTTGCTGTTTGCTTGACCTCCACGCGGGCGTCGAGAAACTACAGCCCATGGTCCAAAACAATCAACACCAACATTTGTAAATGGAGGACACGGTTCAACACGATCTGTAGGAAGATCTGCCATCGTGTGGACACCAAGACTATATCTCAATCTACGGCATGTTACGCACTTGCTGAGAATGGATGATATCAGACGTTTAGCTCCTGTTATCCAGAATCCGGCTGATCTTACAGCTCCTGCTGTAATGTGCCTACCCTGGTGGTGTATTTTCTCATGATAAAAACGTATCATGAGAAGAGCAATATGATTACGTCCTGGAATGAGAATGGGATTCCTCTCTTGAAAAGTCATGCTGGCGTTTCTTAAACGTCCGTCTATTCTGATAGTACCTGTTTCATCCAAATACGGATCTAAGGATGATATTGAGCTACATATTGAAATAGGTTTCCCGACTTTGAGACATTCTATCTCTTCACAAAAGGCTTCTTTCTGTACTTCTCTAATTATGTGTCTCTTAGCTTTGTTAAACGTTTCAACAGTTTTAAGGAAAGTACTACTCTGATTGTCTCACTTTTTCTACAATAATTCTGCGCGACATGTCTGAGACGAGCGATGGTCTCCACTAATTTTGTCCAGTTTGAAAATCTACTAAAACGATGAGATCCAAGGGATAATACGCAACTTTCTTTTAATTCCGTTTTTAGATTCACGATCTCTGGTCGAACTTCTTTGTCACTGTCTGGATCATGTACATCATAATCATGTGTTTCTGTTCTGGACGTTTCTTCTTTTATCAAAAAAGAAGGACCTTTAACCCAAACACTTTCACTCATTTTTGAAGCTGGAATGGATCGTGTACCTTGATCAGCAGGGTTGTTCCCAGTCAATACATATGACCACTGGTTTGGCTCAGTAGTATTTCTAATTCTCTGTACTCTATTTGATACATATGTGTAAAATCTTCTTGATTGGTTGTGTATGTATCCTAGGACTACTTTACTATCTGTGTAAAACTTGAAGTCTTTGATTGGTAAGCTAAGTTGATGTGAAATTGACTCTGCCAATTCAACAGCAAGTACAGCTGCACATAATTCCAATCTATGTATCGTGTGACTTTTCAATGGAGCAACTTTAGCTTTGCCTAAGATGAAACCAATGTTCTTTTGTTTTTTGTCTGATGCTTTCAAGTACCCCACTGCTGCAATAGCCATCTCTGAGGCATCTGAGAAAATGTGTACTGACTTGCTTCTACAGTCAATGAAAGAGCTACCAATATGAACGCGTGGAATCTTCAAACTATGTAGGTATGCAAGAGAATTTCTCCAGTTGGTCCAATGGTGACGCTGTTCTTCAGGCAGAGGGGTATCCCAGTCATCTGTTTCATGCACCAAAGTACGCAGCAATGACTTGCCTTCAATTACCACTGGAGCCAGAAATCCTAAAGGGTCGAATATACTGTTTACAGTTGACAGCAGACCGCGGCGAGTATATGGTTGTGGATCTGCCGCAATATAAAATGAAAACGAGTCTGATTCAAGGTCCCACATTACGCCAAGACTACTCTGGGTAGGTAACGTTTCATTACCAAGGTCAAGGTCTTTGATATCTTTTGCCAAGTCTTCTGGCGAGAAGGCCAGCGTCACTTCTTCCCGATTAGAGGCAATCTTATGAAGTCGCAAATGACCTTCTGTACTTAGCACTTGCTGGGTTCTTTTAATTAAGCTGATAGCTTCGTCAACTGTTCGTAGAGAGGTCAAACCATCGTCCACATAAAAATCATTCATGACAAACTCTGTGACATCAGAGCCCGAAGTGCACTCGGAAACAGCTTTTCTAAGACCGTAGGTTGCAACTGCTGGTGATGCAGTATTGCCAAAAACGTGTACACACATTCTGAATTCAACTATTGGTTTATCGAAGTCATTGTCTGCATGCCAGAAAAATCTTAAATAGTTTCTATGTTCCTCATTTACCCCAAAGCAGTAAAACATTTGCTGAATATCAGCCACTACTGCAACAGGTTCTCTCCTGAAACGCATTAGGACACCGAGTAGACTGTTAGTTAAATCCGGTCCGGAAAGTAACACGTCATTTAGGGCAAGTCCACCAAATTAAGCTGCAGAATCAAATACCACACGGACTTGGTTCTGCTTTTGTGGATGATACACACCAAAAATCGGAATATACCAACTCTCTTCTTCATGTCGAAGAGCCTGGCGCTAGTTCAGCAAATCCGTTTTGCATCAGTTTTTCCATGAAGTCTATGAAATGTCTTTTCTTCACTGAATTTTTTTAACAAAGTTTTATTGAGTGACTTTGCTCTTTTCAAAACCTCATAATAATTGTTTTTGAGTCTCTGTCTGGGATTATGGAAAGGAAGAGGAGAAGTCCAATTTCCCTCATTGTCTTTTTGGAAGTGATTATCCATAATTTGTAAGAAAGCTCTGTCATCAAATGACAGTCCAGGCGTTTCATCTTCGTCAGTTCGTTGAAACACATTCTGGCCTATTAACTCATACTCTTTAATTTTATTCTTGTTGTAGTCATCCAATTGTTGTACTTTCGAATAATGAAGTTTGAAATTGTTTACACTAGGTTCAAAAAGTGTGATACGTCCATTATCAAGAACACTTGTTTTGTTCACATTAAACTAATGGGAACATGGGTGTTACCTAAACAACTTTCACCAATAATGGTCTATCCAAGCGGTAGCTTTTGTGCATACGGTTTGTTTCCCGGACCAATACGTTGGTCTACAACATGATGCGCCTTTATTAGGTCACGGCCAATTAGCAACATAATGTCTGCTCCTTTGTCTAGTGGTGGAATATGACACGTGATATCCTGAAGATGGGGATAGCACATTGCTACCTCTGGTGTTGGGATCTCGTCTCTGTTATCCGGGATCTGTGCACATTCAGTCACGGTTGGGAGCTCAAGCCGAGTTTCTCTATCTAGTGATTCAATCACAAGCCCACTAATTCTTCTCCCAGAAGACTGTACTTTTCCTGAACAGGAACTTAGAATGTACTCAGTCTCATTTCCACTAACTCCAAGAAGGTCAAACAATCCAGAAGTTGCCAATGACCTATTGCTTTGGTCATCTATCATAACATAAAGTTTAATTCCTTCGTTGGATTCTGCATTAAGGTAAATATTACCAAGAATGATTTTGGCACAAGATTTTCCATTGAACCTATTTCCACATAGTTGTGTACAAGTTGTCGATACACGCTTAGAGTTTGACTCCCCGCCATGATTTGTCACATGTGACTGTGCAGACTGATCTTGAGCTGAATGTTTGTAACGGTGAAGCGCTGTTGGGTGATCTTCACTTTGACATTCTTTACATTTAGTTTTTATTTGACAATCTTTCTTCATGTGTGAAGTAGATTCACAACATTTGAAACAAAGTTTATGTTCTCGAAGAAACTTAAAACGTTCTTGTAATGGTTTGGATTTAAAAACCATGCACTGATTGAGTGAATGGTCAGTTAAATGCAAAGGACATTTTTCACTAAAAGTATTTTATGATTTTGACACTTCTGTTGTTTCTGTCTTTTTAACTGAAATGGGTCTCCCTTGTTGTTTTGGAATAGGTTGATCCCTTTTTCTTGGTGCTTCATACATGAAGTTAGGATTGTTTCTGACTTTGCTTTGCTCGCGCAAAAACTCAGCAAATACCCTAAATGGTGGGTACACAACACTATTGCGTTTCATATATTTGAACGCAGTCATTGTCCATTATTCTTGTAAACCATAAGGCAATTTATTTACTAATGGGATTACACCAGTCGATGAATCATAATATGCGAACATAGCTGTGAGAGTACCATCTTGTTTTACCGACTCGATTTCTGAAACAAGGTCTGCCAATTCATATAGTTTCCTATTTTCCCCAACACTTAATTTTGAAAAACACTCAACACGCCTTTTCAACGAGGCTTCTATCATTTCAGGGCAGCCAAATCTTTCATCTAATCTTTCCCAAATGCGCTGCAGGCCTAAAATCTGGTTAAAAACATTTGCCGCCTTAATACTGATCACATGTTTGTGCGACTCGGGTCCAGACCACCTTTGCAACATATCAAGTTCTTCTAAGGCAGTCACCTGTAAGTCGTGCATTATTGCTCTGAATGAGGACTTCCACATATGATAAATTTCTGGCTTATCATTGAACCCTGTTAGTCGAGACAATAGCAGATCTTTCTTCAAGAGAAATCTAGTAATATCCGATATAGCACTGTTCTGCACAAAATCTGCATTTAAACCCTGTTGTGTATGTCCAACATTGTCTTTTGGAAGAGAATGGCTTTTAATGTCTGGCCCTTTTGTGACCCTGATCTCTGGTAGATGGTGAATATATTCTCGTGTGCGCTGTAAAGGCACATCTGGTTCAACTCTTCGAAGTGTGTTTTCCAGCGAAAGGTGTCCTAAACACTGCTCTGAAGACTCAAGCGCATCTGCTTCAGCTTTAGTAGCTGCTGCATCACGTTTCGTTGACATTAACTCCAACTCGATGTCTAAATCTGACTTTTGTTTCTTCAAAAGAGCTTCTTTTTCGGCAAATTCAAATGATACTTGAGCAGCTACTGCTTTTGCTTTAGTTATCTGAATGACAGCACTAATGTCACTTTTTCCAGAATCTTTTGACTTATACGACCTAATGGACGAAGTTTCTGACTTTATTTCTTTAAATGTATTCATCAAGCTCATCGATGGCAGAAAAAACAGCCAATTCTCGAGAATGTTTTAAATCAGTTTGTTCATTAACTAATTCAAGGCTTTCTTTAGTGTTTGTCCGAAAACAATAAGAAATGAACTCTTTCATTAACAAGTCATGAGTCTTTATTTGTGTGTCTAAAGTTGATTTCAACTCTTCCAGTGAGGAACTGTCAACACATGAATTAACCTGATTCCAACTTGTTTCCACCTCCTCCCATGCTCTAAGAATCCGTTGTCTGTGACGTAAACACATATCATCAAAAGCTTCTTTCCCTTTTTCTGTAAGGGTCCTAAGCCGTCCACCAAGATCACCAGTGCGTTATTCCATTCTGTGAATTTCACCAATATCTTCAATGTTGTCTTCCGTTCTGTGAATTTCACCAATATCTTCAATGTGTTCTTCCATTCTGCTAACATTAACCCGGTTTCACTAGTATTTTTACTGTTCTGTCTCAATAGTCAACAAATAAAACCATCGAACAGCTTAGTTAACCTTTAATATTGCAAAACTTGAGAACAATTCGTAAGTTCCAATATGTGTGTGGTAAAAATCTGAAAAGTACAAAACATATACTTAATTTCGTGCAACACGAAAGAAAATGGCAATATACGCCCAGCAACGACTATATTAATAAGATCAGCATGCGCAAACCCCAGTCCGTTCACTTAACGTAAATCAATAGCCCTGATCAACCTAATAGTTACATCCATAAAGGTGTTTTCAACAAACACTACTATAATGCAGACTAAAAGGCTTGTACCTTTCACTAATCTGTCAACAAAGCACTCTTATAACACAAACAATAGGCAGGATTTAAGATAAGAAATATCATTTAAACAATAAGAAATGCAATACAACACAATACATATGCAATGATCATGTTCAAAGAAACAGAAATTACCATTTCCCAGATATAAACAACTTTTGACACATCTGCAGCAAACAAATACGGAGACATGATGCAGACACCTCTGGGAACGTTACAATAATTACCAATGATGTATTCAAGGCAGAATACTCATCAAATATCATATAAAGTAAAGTGTTAACAATATAAACATGACACACTGATGTTTTGACTCATGTAAAGTTGGTCACAATTTGTCTGATTCATGACAACACATTTAATTTTGTTTATTCTAACTGTAGTGCAAAGTTTAAAGACTTGACACTTCACACGATCCTCAAAGGTTATGAAAGGAATATTACACTGTAAGTGGGTGTAAAAATGAAGAAAATCAATTAAATCATGTCCAGTCCTTTGTTCTGTTTCACAACGGCGCGAAAACCCAATAACGACAACTCTGTTCCTCAGGTGCATTAAAAACACTTTGTTGTGAAACATACACTATAAAAAAATTTATAATAGACTAGACACAGAACATTATGCAAGTTACGAAAATGGACGAATAACAAAACGAAGACTCTCACTACAGCAGAATGAGATGATTCTCGTTTTGCAAGTTATAAAAATGAAACAATAACTCTACGAAGATTCTCAGTACAGCAGAATGTGATGGTTCTCGTTATAGAAGTTACCAACATGGAAGAATAACAAAACGAAAACTCTCTGTACAGCAGAATGAGATGATTCTCGTTATACAAGTTACCAAGATGGAAGAATAACGAGACTCTCGTTAGGTAACACATTGGGAGATTGAGATTCAAGTTAAATGGCAGATAAGCAGATCGAGATTCAAGTAAAATGGCAGATAAGCAGATCTAAATTCAAGTAAAATGTCAGATAAGCAGATTGAGATTCAAGTAAAATGGCAGATGAGCAGATCGAAATTCAATTAAAATGGCAAATAAGCAGATTGAGATTCAAGTAGAATGGCATATAAGCTGATTGAGATTCATTAAAATGGCAGATAAGCAGATTGAGATTCTAGTAAAATGACAGATAAGCAGATCGAGATTCAAGTAAAATGGCAGATAAGCAGATTGAGATTCAAGTAAAATGGCAGATAAGCAGATTGAGATTCAAGTAAAATGGCAGATAAGTAGATCGAGATTCAAGTAAAATGGCAGATAAGCAGATCGATATTCAAGTAAAATGGCATATAAGCAGATCGAGATTCAAGTTAAATGGCAGATAAGCAGATCGATATTCAAATACAATGGCAGATAAGCAGATCAAAATTGTAGTACAATGGAAGATAATCAGATCGAGATTCAAGTTAAATGGCATATGAGCAGATCGATATTCAAGAAAAATGGAAGATAAGCAGATCGAAATTCTAGTAAAAAGGGAAGATAAGCAGATCGAAATTCTAGTAAAATGGAAGGTTCTAGTAAATTGTCGGATAAGCAGATCGACATTCTAGCAAAATGGCAGATAAGCATATTGAAGTTCTAGTAAAATGTCAGATAAGCAGATTGAAGTTCTAGTAAAATGTCAGATAAGCAGATTAAAGTTCTAGTAAAATGGCAGATAAGTAGATTAAAGTTCTAGTAAAATGTCAGATAAGCAGATTGAAGTTCTAGCAAAATGTCAGATAAGCAGATTGAAGTTCTAGTAAAATGGAAGATAAGCAGATTGAAGTTCTAGTAAATGTCAGATAAGCAGATTGAAATTCTAGCAAAATGGCAGATAGGCAGATTGAAGTTCTAGTAAAATGGAAGATAAACAGATTGAAGTTCTAGTAAAATGGCAGATAAGCAGATTGATATTATATTAAAATGTCTGATAAGCAGATCGATATTCTAGTAAAATGTCTGATAAGCAGATCGACATTCTAGTAAAGTGGCAGATAAGCAGATCGAAATTCCAGCTGTAAATGGCTTAACACTTTATCACGCTTTGTAAATCAAACAGTTTATTTTTCAAAACCATAATTATTTCATATGGAAAAGAAACGATTTCAATTATAACCTAAACGTGCAGACTCATACACAATCTTTATGACATTAGAGTTAAATGATTCTGCTAGTATGAATAACAAAACAACTGTTTACAGGATAATGGCTGTATGAAGAAGTACAAATAGATCAAGGCGCATTATGGTTTATCACACTTTAAAGGTGCTGAACTCCAGGTTGAGATCAACATTTTGAAATGTTGAAACTTCTGCAAATATTGCATATAGTGAAAACAAAATAAATACTAAGTAGTTCAAACTAATTTGGCAGTAAATGTTGAAAACATGTCAATCGAAAGTCATGAACATTTACAAAATATGGCTTACTGGGTATGTCTACCCAGTAAAAATGAAGCATAAACGATCAATATTTAGATGATTATGTAACTGGAAAGTGAAATTATTACTCTAATTTTATCCCAGAATTAGGATTCTTATATTTCAAGACAACGTATGAACAGTTTTGAAACGTTGACTATAATATCTATTTTTTTACGTTCAGCACCTTTAAACTGTCCAATCAGGGGAATGTCTAATTTCAAACTGATTGGCACAGCGTCAATCATTCTATTCGTTACATGCTGGTAAAGCGGAAATGCAAACCATGCAATTTCAAACATAGTAAGGGGGAGATAACTATTGTTTTAATTGACCCTTTTCAGCCATCAAACTGGTGTATTTAGTCGATTTACCACTTTTTCTTCTCATACAAATAGACGATAGATAATAGCTCGTATATCCCGCATTGCTCTCTGACACTGCTGAGTGTAAGAAACTTAGTATATTCAGAATATATTTGGTAGACCAATCGTCAGTGATGTGAGTACTTTGTTTTCTCTACTTACTTGTCTTGTAGGCCCAATGCAATTATCCCAGCGCCGATACCTGCTGCAGCCGAGCTCCCTCTAAACTGATCAGTGCATGAACTTCTGTGGGAGGTTGTCAGCTAAGTAAGACAAAACACAATTCTAATAGATCCTCTTATATTCGCAGATTGCTACTTTCGTCTATGGACTATCAAATATGGACGATCGACTATGGACTATCGAATATGGGCATAAACCACAAGAACCCTCGCTATATAGATAAATTGTATGCCAGTTTATTTATTTTTTCAAATTCAAACTAGCAAAATTTCATAAAAACGCATTGTAGGTTTAACCTTAGATCAGATAAACACAAAATTCTAATGAACGTTCGATCTGTTTACCATGTTTAATGCAATTGTAAAACAAAATGGTATTGTCCAACAGAAATGCAATTCCTGAATTGTTTGTAGTGTAATGGTCATTATCGACCTAACATTATTTCCGACGATTGACAACAGCTATCGAAACTGGCGTCATTTGTCTTACACCAACATACTTCAAGCTATATACTGATAGGAACCAAAATGCATCTGACGTACAGGTTTGCGGAAGCCGGTCAAACACACGATTCGTGAACTGGTTGTCATGATATAACTGAAATAGCGTTGATTAGCGGTATATCGCTTCATTGTAATGATGAAGACTTTTCAGTGGTTCAAAAGCAGCATGTGCAAAAGCACGTGAACATAATAGGTTCACGTAACCCTGTCCATTTTCACAGTCTTATCTGAATATATACAAACGTTGACATAATCTTCAAACAAGCTTGTGTAAGTAATATATGAACAGTGTAGATCTTGATTAGACAGTGCGGATGCACAGGACGATTGGGTCTGCACTGTTCGTAAAAGCCAACTTGTTTGCGGGCTCTTCTATGCTTTATTAACCGAATTTGATAGTATGATTTCTGTTGAAGATAAACTGACATTTGACAATACATCCTCGGGTTAATGACAAAATGCTTAAGCATTGTAGCAACAACTTCTTAATTCATTTGTGACAGTATACTGAAGAAAACTGTGTGAAAATCTCTTCTACCTTCATAACACAATTCCATTATTTTTATTAAATTGTCAAATTTACGCATGAGAATATGCTTTGAAATCTCAAACGAATCGTCTCTTACTGTGAACAATGCATATCTTGATCAGAATGTGTGAACGCACATGATGATCGGGAGCTTCACTTTTCACAATGCCAACTTCTACTTTTTCCTATTGACGCACTGATAAATTGTTTATAAACCATATGTTTGGGAAATAAATCATCTCCAGCAGACGACATTTGTGTAGATTTAAAAAAACAGGAATTTGTGCGAAATACTAATTTATTCTTTATTTAGGCTTCCGAATACAGACATCTATTCTACAGAAGATGGTGTGAAAAAAAGTGTTATCTTACAAAATTATCAGCATCTAACGTTTTGCCGTCACCTAAAGCGGAGGCAATGATACACGCACAGGGTATAGCGTATTCAGGAACCGTTCCACCTTTCGCAATAGATCCTATGGTTACCGTATGAATACTGTTCGCTAAGAAGTCCATATTTCCATCATGGAGACCATCTGCTTTGTCACCAAGAGAAAATACAAAGATCGATCCTTGACCCTTTCTACCCTGTTTTAAAAGAAGAAAAAGCACTTAAGTGTCTGAACGGGTTCTGCATGTGGTAGTTTGTTTACGCCATCGGCACGAGAAATGGCTTAGTCATTGTTAGTCATGAAGCAGATATCGAGCGTGATCAGTATAAAATGAAAGCTTGTTTCGATATACGTAAAAAACATGATTAACCTAAACACAATTGAATTAAACTACTAACTCGAATAACTATGCATCGAACACCCGTCAGTCATATTTCTATATTTTTCAAAATAATTCCATTTGTCACGACTTGTTAGTCGCGGGCAGAGTCGCCGGGCAGAAGCCCGCGACTTATATTTTTAATAGGTTTTCGGAAATGACATGGGAGGACGAATTATTATTATAAAACACAAATTTAAATGTTTGAACATATTACAATTGCGTTTGTTTAAAAACACTAAGTTATGACACATTTCAAATAAAATAAATATTCCGATGTTTTAAGTATTTGCAGTTTCTTTATTTTCACTCGCATTTATAATTTTGTTTGTTTTATTTACGAATACAAAACAGTCCCTATTAGACTTGTACCAGACTGTTATGTGTCAATATCGAGATAAAAATCACGTCGAATTCTCCTTTTAATATGAATTTCAACTTACTGAATGTTATTTTCATGTTCAAAGAGAGTCTTGATTTGTGAAAAATGCATTTAATAATGTTTATCTATGTATATCTAAACTATGAACTGTTTCTAAGCTAAAACTGTTGATCACGTAACTAGCGAATACCGACTGCGTAGATCAATCTCCTTTGCAGAGAACCGTTCTTTACACTCACTTACAAGTGTCGTCCTTGACAATTTTAAATGTGTCATTGTGTCATTAGATTCCCTACAGGTATTTTGCTTGCGATCTATATATTGTTATGCATCATTGACACAAGGGCGCTCATCATTTCATACTTTTAAAACATGAGTAGTTTGTTATTTTCATTATAAAAAAGGAAGGAAAGAATTACATTAAATTAACATGTAGGGTTCAGTTTATGTTCGAAACTAAGTTTGAAATTATACAATAATTTCAATGAAATTTAACTGTTTAGCTGATATCATATTTCGAGGGTGGTCTAATTTATAAATATTGGACTACATTTTAACATTTGTCAAAGTATGATATAGGATGCCAAGCTGATATCATTTTGAGCAAAGAGAAAACTCATGTCTTAAGCGATTTAACCCTTTTCTAATGGTGTAAAAGTAGATTGCTGTAAAGGTGTCCAATGTTGACTTTAATAGGGTAAAGGTAAAATGACGTGCTATTGCATGCACATCCTAAATGGTCTGTTTTGTGGTTTTATTGATAAATAATAACATTCAAATATTCTGACAAACATCTTAAAAGTGGAATTCACAAATCTTATAGTTATTCCTTATGGAAAGCACTGTATACAAACTAAGACTTATGATTGGCAAGATTACTCATTTCCATTACTGTTCATGATCAATAATTAGTTGGCTGTGTGTATGTACCTTAGAATGGAGATTGATCATAAACAATGAACGGCTTCAATTATATTTCAATGAAGGACATTCACTTCGTTGACAAAGAAATGCAAGTTATGATGTTCCAATATGCCCTTCAGTTGATAACTGTTTTTTCAACTACTATAATGTAAGTGTAATGCATAACTGCAGTACGAATTTCCGGCGACATTGAAGCGTTGCATCAACTTTCTCTTGTCTCTTCTCTTTCATATGTATTCAGCTTTACGTCTATCTGTCGACGGGAACATTGCTGTCCAAATTATTATAAATCTAGTTAAACCACACTTTCTTAACATAAACAATGTAGCTCTTTTAATTAAAGAAGAGTGTCTGAAGGAACGCACTTGTCGCCTACAAACATGTCAGTAAACAAAAGTCGTTAACAACAGACAAACGACGGAAAAGTGTTCCATGTGTGCCTTTTATTTAGGCATGGCGACACGACAAGACACGACACGAAATGTATAGAGTTCGTAAAGCGTATTTGACTAAAGAATCAAATTAGCATTGTAGTTGTGTAGTTATTTATATTGTTATGGTTAGATACGTTATGTTATATTGCTCAGAGTTGAGGGGACTAACTAATAATGTATGTATTGAGAACGACAGAAGGTGACAAAGACATATGTATATGAAGCAAAAACATTAGCTTAAGCCTTCTAAAATGCATTTTCTTTCTTAGAATGCATGATATAAATACATTGCTAAATTTCGTATAACAGTAATATTTGAACTGGTTATCAAAAATTAAATTTGTTCTAGTGGTAGGTGTTCTCTGTAATATCTTGGATTATATACCATCCTTAAATCAGTATACAGAGGACAAATTAGCAAAACATGAAATTTTGAGACGTATGTACATGTAGTTATTCCAGTATTGGTTATTATATACTTATATACATGTAGTTAGTTCTTCCAGTGATGTTATTCTTTATTATGTATACAAAGGACTCGCAATAACTCGCGGTAGCTCGTACTTAGGAAAACAACGACCTGTAAGACGGTGGCAAAATTATTTCCGACGTTTGACAAAAGTGATAAATTTAAGTCAATGTGACACATGTCTTTCGTCTTCCACCAAGGGGCTAACAGTCTATGTCGAAAAGCAGCCAGTTGCGTGGAAAGGCTGAAGTGTGGAGTAGTTGAAAGAGAAAGCCAGGAAACGCATAGATAGGTTAAATGGCCGCTATGATATGACTGACGTTGAAAACGTCGCTTAACCGCCCCCAAATAAATAAATTCGTATGACCTTTGTTACACCAGTAAGTAGACTATCTCGCAAAGAGAGTGTGGGTTCTGAGAATGCGTATTTGTTGTTATAGCTATTAGAAAACATCTGTATTTCCTGGTTCTTATGTGTCAATGCCCGGGGTATGTATCTTTCGTTAAAGTCCGGATTCTGCCAATCTATTGAATTAGTCAATTTAAAAACAACTAACGCTGAAATAAAAAAAATATAAATGATCAATGACACTTAAAGCAAAGCATAGGTTTGAAGTTATATTTCCTGATTGAAGACGACTTTAAAAACATTTATGTGATCATACTTTTATAAAAAACAATGAAAATAAGGAAGCAAAAGGAAAGATAAATCAAAACTGCTCGTAAAAAGATAAAGGATCTTGTTTAATACAAATTTGACTCTCTCATAGAGTAAATTTACATAATGATAAATAAGGGGAATTTGTTATGAGGAATTACTTTTTTTCCCTATTATTTTAATTCGTCTGCTTCACTCCCGTCTGCAGAATGGAATACGCAAGAACATGTTACAACTCTTTGAAAACGTATGCTAATACATCATGTAAAAGTAATCCTAATATCGTACGTTTTAGCGATGCTCTTTGAAAACCAACCTTACCGTAGTTTATATTACACATACGTATATATGAACTGTTCCACGAGAAAACCAACAGTGTGGACTCTCCGTAAAGTATCGTCCCGGATCAGCTTAAGCATGCCTGGCGAGCTAACCCGGACAGACACTTTTCGCCTACTGTATATTTTCTGTTTCAAGAATCATTACTCTATACATTTATCCCCCTAAGACGGAATGTGTCAGCCCGGATTGATCTGCACGGACTGCGCCTGTTGATCTGGGTCGATACATTACGCAGAGTCTATTATGTTGGTCTTCTCGTGGAACGGCTGATTTAAATGGTCTAAGCGACCATGTTAAAGGTTCTAGTGGATACTGAATTACATAAGTGTCTTTACTTTCTAGTATACTAATTGTGCTAAAGTGCAGAACTAGATCAGATTGTTCGATGCACTTGGTGATCTGGATCTGACCTGGTCGCAGGTCATGGTAGATTTTCGTAGAGCGCCGCTCATGTATAACAACTTACGAACTACTGAAGATTCATAGGCTACTCCTCTACAGCACATGTTATTTCCCTTTACTGCGGCGACAAGTCCTGCTATGTTGTTACCGTGGCTTGAAATAAACATGATTGTTACATTGGCTTGGAATAAACATGATTGTTAACGTGGCTTTAAATACACATGATTGTTACTGTTGCTTGAAACAATCATGAGTGTTACTGTAGCTTGAACAAAACATGATTGTCATCGTGGCATGAACAAAACATGATTGCTACCGTGGCTTGAACAAAACATGATTGTTACAGTGGCTTGAACAAAACATGATTATTATCGTGGCTTAAAATACACATGTTTGTTACATTGGCTTGAAATAAACACGATTGTTACCGTGGCTTGAAATAGACATGAGTGTTACCGTGGCTTGAAATAAACATATCTGTTACCGTGGCTTGACATTAACATGATTGTTACTGTGGCTTAAAATAAACACGATTGTTACCGTGGCTTGAAATAGACATGAGTGTTACCGTGGCTTGAAATAAACATAACTGTTACCGTGGCTTGACATTAACATGAGTGTTACTGTTGCTTGAAATAAACATGATTGTTACCGTGGCTTGAAATAAACATAACTGTTACCGTGGCTTAAAATAAACATGAATGTTACCGTGGCTTGAAATATACATGATTGTTACTGTGGCTTAAAGTAAACATGATTGTTATCGTGGCTTGAACTAAACTTGATTGTAACCGTAGCTTAAAATAAACATGATTATTATCGTGGCTGGAAATAGATAGACATGATTGTTACCGTGGCTTGAAATAGACATGAGTGTTACCGTGGCTTGCAATAACCATAACTGTTACCGTGGCATGACATTAACATGATTGTTACAGTGGCTTAAAATTAACATGATTGTTACCATGGCTTGAAATGAACATGATTGTTACTTCGGCTTGAACTAAACATGATTGTTATCGTGGCTTGAACTAAACATGATTGTTAACGTGGCTTGAAATAAACATGATTGTTATCGTGGCTTTAAATAGATATGATTGGTATCGTAGCTTGAAATAAACATGATTGTTACCGTGACTTGAAATAAACATATCTGTTAACGTCGCTTGAAATTAAGATGATGGTAACCTTGGCTTAAAATAAACATGATTGTTACCGTGGTTTGAAAAAAACACATGATTGTTACAGTGGCTTGAAAAAGATATGATTATTTCCGTGGCTTAGATTAAACATGATTGTTACCATGGCTTGAAATGAAAATGATTGTTACTTCGGCTTGATATGAACATGATTATTATCGAGGCTTGAACTTAACATGATTGTTATCGTGGCTTGAACTAAACATGATTGTAAACGTGGCTTGAAATAAACATGATTGTTACCGTGTCTTGAAATAAACATGATTGTTACCGTGTCTTGAAATACACAAGAGGTTTACAAATGAGCTAAGGCAAGTGAACAGGGTTCATGCTTAACTCGTGAACAATAAACACTTTGATTAGCCTTTACACGCCCACAGTCTCACCACACTCTTCTCATTTAGAGGCGCTATTCAAATCCGAATAGCCTAATTTGATTCAATTAATGCAAAACTGGGAATGTAATTAAAGTAAATAATGCCTGTCGTATCTCTTATGTTAGTTTCGCAATTTGCCTGAATTATTCGTTTTTACGTAAATTTATTCAACATTTGAAATTCGTAGATAAATAAAGCTTTTAACATTATAATATTATTGTTTTGAGTTTACTAGCTTTTTATATCAAACTTTACATTGCCAGTTAAAACAGCGTCCTTACCCAGAGTTTAATCAAAGAGCTGAAAGTACTGCAATGCGGGAGATGTTGGATCTAGAGTGTTAACAAGACTTTCCTTCAACTTGACCTAGTGACCTTCTTTTTGACCCAACATGACCCATGTTAGAACTTGACCTAGATATCATCAACAAAAACATTCTGATAAAGTTTCAACATGCTCAAGCTAAACATGCTCAAGCTAAACATGCAGTATCCAGAGTATTAACAATATTTTCCTTCAATTTGGCCCAGTAACCTAGTTTTTAACCCAGCATGACCCATATTCAAACTTGACCTAGATATCATTTAGATAGAATTTTGACCAAATTTCAAGCTGCTGTAGCCAAAGAAGATGCTTCGAGTTAACAAGATTTTCCTTCAATGTGGCCTAGTGACGTAGTTTCCGACCCAATGTGACCTATATTCGAACTTGACCTGGATATTATTAATACAAACATTCTGACAAAATTTCAAACTGCTGAAGCAAAAATTGCGGCCTCTAGAGTGTTAACAAGATTTTCCTTCAATTTGACCTAGTGACCTACTTTTTGACCCATCATAACCCATGTTCGAAGTTGATCTACATATCATCAAGACAAACATTCTGATAAAGTTTCAACATGCTCAAGCTGAAAATAAGGCCTTTAGAGTGTTAACAAGATTTCCATTCAATTTGGCCCGGCTTGACCCATATTCAACCTTGGCCTAGATATCATATAGATAAACATTTTGACCAAATTTCAAGCTGCCTTAACAAAAAAATATGGCTTCTACAGTATTAACAAGATTTTCCTTCACCTTGGCCTAGTAACCTAGTTTCTGACCCAATATGATCCGTATTCGAACTTTACCTAAAAATAATTTATACAAATATTCTGACAAAATTGCGGCCTCTAGAGTTGTAACAAGCTTTTCAAAATGCTGAAGCAAACATTGCGGCCTCCAGAGCCTACTTTTTGACCCATCATGACCCATGTTCGAACTTGACCTGCATATCATCAAGACAAACATTCTGATAAAGTTTCAACATGCTCGCGTTGAAAATAAGGCCTCCAAAGTGTTAACAAGATTTCCACTCAATTTGGCCTAGTGACCTAGTTTTTTTACGCGGCTTGACCCATATTCGAACTTGGCCAAGATATCATTTAGATAAACATTCTGACCACATTTCAAGCTGCTCAAGCCAAAAATGCTTCTACAGTGTTAACAAGATGTTCCTTCAATTTGGCCTAGTGACCTAGTTTCTGACCCAATATGACCTATATTCGAACTTGACCTAGAAATTATTTATACAAACATTCTGACAAAATTGTGGCCTCTAGAGTTGTAATAAGCTTTTCCTTCAATTTGACCTAGTGACCTAATTTTTGACCTCAAAAGGCCCAGTTTCGAACTAGATTTGATAGAGATGAATGTTCTGATAAACTTTCATGAATATCAGATGCAAATTGTAGACTGTAGAGTGTTAACAATGGAAAATGTTGATGATGCAAGACAGCTGTATTTCCGTATTTTTCATTGCAGGGATTTTGAGCTACCCGCTTTCAAGCTACTCGTTTACCTTATATTTAAAAGAAAAAATTATGAACCTTATGCCTAACTTAAATTTCTAAATTATGTATACAACTTCATGGATTAAAACTTTACATTGCGTACGTTTACTTTTATAATGTGCATACTGTTTAGCTTGTTGTGAAACGTATTTAACTAATCGCTGGACAATCAAGACAAATTGTCCATTTTGAAAAAAACAGAGGGCAGCACAAAAAATGTACACTTCCTGGAAGCTGGGCATGACAATATACAGAGGTATTCAGCATAGTTAAATACCCCGCATAAAAATCGAATCAAAAAAAGAATTACGTTGCCAACACCTATGCCACATCTCAAATAGACACACAGACGGACACCCTGGATAATCTGTCCTCTATATAAAATGGCAGCCGTAATCTTGATATCTATATGTAATTGGACACTCTTATGTTGATAGCAAAGCTTAGTTGTGCATTAAATGTAGATGTTGTATACACCGTCGTTCTCTCGATCACAATAGGAATAGGTATATACATACATACATACATACATACATACATACATACATACATACATACATACATACATACACGCGCACATATATACATATACGCACGCACATATACAAAAAGCAATTGATCTATAATCTAGAATACTTACTCCATAATCGTGTCAGCTTCATAATAACTTCGATCATACTTGGGATAGAAGTCATGTTTTCGGTCTTTGTTCACAAAGTTATGTGCCAGCTTCGTGTTCTTTAATGAAACGCTTAATATAAGTGTGTCAGACACTATAGCTAGACTATATTGACCTGAACTTTGTTTATTTGGTGTTGAACGACCATTTAAACAATGTTTTAGTTATATCTTGGCATTCCATTGGTAAGATACCAGTCCTAATGATTCATTTATCCCCACAGCTGCGAGTCAGTCGTAAAACTAGCATCATAATCCTGCTCGCCGGGAAGTAAAAGTCATTGCTACGATTGTTAAAGTCTTTGGTATGACCCGGCCGGGGACCCAAAACCGACCAACGCAACGAGGCGGTCGCTTTACCACATCACCACCGGGCCGGGACGTGACCTTTGTACACAACTATTTAATATTATGTTGTGTTTTCGTAAATTTATATCTCAACATGTCTGCCTTCACAAATGAACTCACCAATTTGATGAGATTAGACGAGAAAAACAACATTATGGACTCCGCGTTTTGTATCGACCCTGTGGAATAACATTTAACCCTGACGCTTTCCGATGCCTCTGCAGCAAACGGCTTTTTGAAAACATGGCGACAAAAAAAGAAATTGCTCAAAACGAGCAATTTCTCCTTTGGTAACCATGTTTTCAACTCTATTCAATAATTGTACTGTCATTTAAAGGGAGTTTCCAAATTGTTTCGGATATGTTTAAAAGTTGTCTGCTGCAGATTTTTGTATGTAGGAAAGGGTTAATCCCAAAAGAAGTTAAGTGAAAACTTTTGCATATTTTAACATTTAAACCTGACCACATTTTGTTAAGAATACACTCGGCATACCTCGGTGATGATCGATGACGGAATTACACGAGGAGTTCCGATTGGTTAAGAATATTGTGCCGCCATTTTGTTTGCACGACCCACCCGAAAATACACGTGTCAATTTAAATGATTAACGCCAAAAATACGTTGTACAAGAATGAATATGGATGATGCTTACAACATTTCGCTTTAAGTCAGGATGATTCGTTTCCACACCGACATCTAGTAGACCCACATTTACACCGGCGCCTGTATAATTTAATGCCCATGCTTCTTCTATACCCATACCGTAATATGGCGAACAATAATCATCCTGCAGAAAATTTATAACAGAAAGGATATTAGAGCGATGCTGCTGGGAAACCAAGCTAAGCGTTATTATTACCTGAGCATCAAAGCAAATTGATATCCATACTGATCAATATCTTAATTAGTCGCCTGGCAGAAGCCCGCGACTTATATTTTTAATTGCTTTTCGGAAATGACATGGGAGGACGTGTTATTATTAGAAAAAACAAACAAATTTAAATGTCTTGAACATATTACAATTGCGTTTGTTTATAAACACTAAGTTATGACACATCTAAAATGAAATAAATATTCCGATGTTTTAAGAATTTGCAGGTTCTTTATTTTGACTCGCATTTATGTTTTTTTTGTTTTATTTACGAAGACAAAACAGTCCCTATTAAACTTGCAGCAGACTGTTATGTGTCAATATCGAGATAAAAATCACGTCGAATTCTTCTTTTAATAGCAATTTTAACTTACTGCATGTTATTTTCATGTTCAACGAGATGTCTTGATTTGTGAAGAATGCATTTAATAATGTTTATCCATGTATATCTAAAATTTGAACTGTTTCTAGGCTAAAACTGTTGATCACGTGACTAGCGAATACCGACGGCGTAGATCAATCTCCTTTGCAGAGAGCCGTTCTTTACACTCACTTACAAATAGTTAATTATAGGTGATTTAAAATGTTTATTTGGTTCAAAACAAATGAAGGGAAGAACAAACTGAGATAAAACTGATTTTAATAGAGTTTTTTTTTTAATGAACACTCTTTGCACATTAAGAGAATATAAAGAACTCTGCGAAGAAGAATCGGGTCTTTCGTACAAAATGATTTCGTCCTTTACAATTTTAAATGTGTCATTAGATTCCCTACAGACATTTTCTTGCAATCTGCATTATATAAATATTGCATGGCTTTCAGTGTGTAGTACATATGTATACGTAGTCACGAATTTCCCGCTCATATGTCCGAAATGACAGCACAACATAGTCATCTTTTAGTTTAGTTTAATGTTCTAATCATACATAAACAAATTCGGGGCGTGCCACCCTATAATTCTACTCTGGACACTAAGTCCCCTACTCAACCCCACTAAGTGGTTTTTGTAAGTTTTCCCAGACACGAAGTCCCTAGACACAAAGTCCCCTTTGACTGCCTTAAACACCCAATACAACATTTACATTGACTGGAACAGTTGTCTTACACAGAATGGCCACCTGAAAACAAGTATAAATGCATCTTGTACTACAAGTTATATACAAGCATGTCTTACAGTATGGAAACATATAGTAACATTACACTTTCCCCAATAAAACCACATTCTAATGCAATGTTTTCGAATTCAACTTTGAACACTACTTTGTATTGTATCTTTGCCTTTGCACACAGAACTCTAGTAAAACACATTATACAACTAAACCACACTCAAAATGTATTTATAACCAACTGTTACTAACAAAAATGTAACACTTACTTATAAAGAAATAAAACACTTAATTACAAACAAATACAACTCTAAATTACAAACAAATAAACCGTTTACTTACAGAAAATAAATCCTTTCACTCTCCAATCATTTAGACAAGTGTACTCGGTCACCTTTTATCCACCACTATCACTCTCACATACATGTACGGTAACTGACCACTTTATACCCATGATTCACACTTACCGTACATGTTCTAATACACCCACTTCATCACTCCACTCTACCGTAAACCCCCTATCCTATACTCATCTCATGACACAACTGTGACATTACTCCCCCTTCACAAATAAAAAATGAATGAATCATTTTTTAAACTCTGCTGAGATAATCAGCCCCTACATTATGAATGCCCTTAATGGCCAGGATCCTGAACCGATATGGTTGCAAACTTAATACCCACCTCATAACTCTGCTATTATTTAATTTAGTACTCTGCATGTAAATGAGCGGACAATGATCTGTCTCTACCTGAAATTCTCTACCATACAAGTACACGTGAAATTTCTTAATTCCCCAAACTAAAGCAAGACATTCTCTCTCTATGACTGAATATCTACATTCTCTTGGCAACAATTTCTTACTAGCATATGCGACTGGAAATTTTACATCATCCACCTCTTGCAGCAGAACTGCTCCCATACCAACATTGGAAGCATCTGTTCTGAGGATAAAAATATTGTCCAAATCTGGTAATCGAAGAATGGGGAAACTAACCATGCAACCCTTCAAAACATCAAATGATCTCTGATGTTCATTTTCCCAATTAACTCTTGTTGGATTTCCCTTCCTAATTAAATTGGTGAGCGGAAAGGCTTTTTCAGCAAAATTAGGTACAAACTTCCGATAAAAGCCTACCATTCCTAAGAATGACATTATCTGTTTCTTAGTTTCCGGCCTTTTTGCCCTTACTATATCCTGTACCTTTTCTACATTTGGTGCCAACATTCCGTCTCCCACGGTGTGCCCTAAGAACTCTATGGACGTAAACCCAATCATACACTTACTTGGTCTAGCCGTCAAACCAGCTTGTCTGAGTCTCTGTAACACTTCTCTAAGACCTCCAATGTGGTCATCCCACCCAACAGAGTGTTCCAAAATGTCATCTATAAAGTTATCCATGTCTAATAAACCTTTTAATAACAGTCTCATCATTCTGCTAAAATTAGCTGGGGCTGTAACCAAACCAAATGGCATTTTCTTAAACTGAAAAAGCCCGTCTGGTGTACCAAAAGCAGTTTTCTCCTTGCTTTCTTCTGTCAACTTTATCTGCCAATACCCCTTACTTAGGTCAATCTTGCTAAAGTATTTGCAGTTTGCCAATTTTGAGAATATTTCATCTGGATTTGGAATTGGCTCTGCGTCAAACACCGTCAATTTGTTTAAATTTCTAAAATCTATACAAAACCTTATAGTTTGATCTGATTTTTTAACAAGGACTATAGGGGATATATAAGGAGATTTGGACGGTTCAATAATGTCCATTTCCAACATTTTTTTTGTTTCTGCCCTAATTATCTCCATCATGGCAAATGGTAAAGGGTATTGTTTGGTTCTAATGGGTTGGTGTGACGTTAATTGTATTTCATGCTTAATTAAATTTGTCTCACCCGGCATATCAGTAAGAACATCCTTAAACTCAGTCAAAAGGTCCCTTACCTGTTTGATCTGGTTCTCTGACAAATCAGGATTTATCTTTACATCGTTAATCGTCTCGTTACCTTTACAATCTGGTAGCTCAAGGAGTGTTTCGTCATTTACTGAGCCATTTTCTCCTTCGTCTATCGCATTATCTTGCCTATCTATGTCACTATCAATGATACCTGTACCAGCTAGTTCTAAAATTCCCTGTCCTAGGGTCATGCTCGTACTATCAGACACCTTTGTTTCAACCACATTTGATCTACGTACATACTTCTTTAACAAATTGACATGATACACCTTTGTTTTACCCCTTACTAAAAGTTGGTAATCACACCTACCTATTGTCTTGACCACCTTGAATGGTCCTTGCCACTGCATTAGTAATTTGTTACCATCTGTTGGTAGCAAAATCAAAACTTCGTCATTTATCTCAAAACTTCTAACCTTGCTCTTCCTATCGTAATGAACTTTGTATTTCCCAGCAGATTTTCCCAACTCTTTTCTTGCTAGCTCTAAAGTATCTTCCAATCTTTGTCTTAGTTCTAACACATATTGATAAGTGGTCCTTACCTCAGGATGTTTTACTTCATCAGTCCATAGATCTTTCAAGATTGCCATAGGACCTCTAACCGTTCTCCCATATAACAACTCAAAAGGACTAAAACCTAGACTTGCTTGTGGAGTTTCTCTATAGGCAAACAATAATGCGGGAATATACCTATCCCAATCCTTAGGTTTTTCTGCACAAATTTTTTTAAGCATGCTCTTAAGTGTGCCATTAAATTTTTCAACTAACCCATTACACATTGAATGGTAGGGTGTGGTGTGGTGCATACGTATTGATAATAGTCTACTCACTTCTTTCATTACTTCTGACGTAAATTGGGATCCTAAATCCGTTAAAATCTCCGATGGAAAACCTAAGCGAGTGAACATATTAAACAAAGCTTCGGCAACTCTTTCTGCATCAATACCTGAAAGAGGAACTGCCTCTGGATACCTTGTTGCATAATCCATTAACGTAAGTATGTACCGATTTTTCTTTTCAGTAATTGGCTGTATTGGACCTACTAATGTCTTTTCGAGTTTTCAAGTTAGAAAATTATTTGACTAGATGGATAGAACTAGCGGAAGTCGAAAAGACATTTGTGGGTCTAAAAGATATTTTACTGAGAGAACAATTTATTAATGCTTCATCAAAAGGCTTAAAATTATTCTTGAAGGAGAGAAGACCAGGGTCAATTCAAGAGATGTCAGAACTTGCAGAACAGTTTTTAGAAGCTCACGATTGTC
This sequence comes from Serripes groenlandicus, assembly GCA_031761405.1. Lineage (NCBI taxonomy): Eukaryota > Metazoa > Mollusca > Bivalvia > Cardiida > Cardiidae > Serripes > Serripes groenlandicus. The sequence continues at coordinate 14,005,817 of JASEVX010000007.1, forward strand.
AGTCAATGGTCCAAGATAAGTTAAATTACCAAGGTAAGAAATCAAGTTTTCCAGAAAACCAGGAGGGAAGTGGAAGAACTCTAGATGAGTCGGGTATCTCAGGAAAAGGGTTTGTAATTTAGAGTTGTATTTGTTTGTAATTAAGTGTTTTATTTCTTTATAAGTAAGTGTTACATTTTTGTTAGTAACAGTTGGTTATAAATACATTTTGAGTGTGGTTTAGTTGTATAATGTGTTTTACTAGAGTTCTGTGTGCAAAGGCAAAGATACAATACAAAGTAGTGTTCAAAGTTGAATTCGAAAACATTGCATTAGAATGTGGTTTTATTGCATTTGGGGAAAGTGTAATGTTACTATATGTTTCCATACTGTAAGACATGCTTGTATATAACTTGTAGTACAAGATGCATTTATACTTGTTTTCAGGTGGCCATTCTGTGTAAGACAACTGTTCCAGTCAATGTAAATGTTGTATTGGGTGTTTAAGGCAGTCAAAGGGGACTTTGTGTCTAGGGACTTCGTGTCTGGGAAAACTTACAAAAACCACTTAGTGGGGTTGAGTAGGGGACTTAGTGTCCAGAGTAGAATTATAGGGTGGCACGCCCCGAATTTGTTTATGTATGATTAGAACATTAAACTAAACTAAAAGATGACTATGTTGTGCTGTCATTTCGGACATATGAGCGGGAAATTCGTGACATTTGGCGATCTCGGCAGGACTTCTATTCCCGCGATGAGTGACACCCACATACCAGATATGTGAAGCAGACAACAGTGACAATAATTTGGTGTATATATGAACTAATATTCATCAAGTAAAGATAGTGTAATGATAATATTCGAGGGGTAATACTGAGAAAGTCTTAGTCAGTTCTTTGTTAACATTTGTGGTAGGGGTGTGGAAGAAAACGATACACGGCAAACAAGACACTCGCAGTGAAGAAGAATGGAGCGTGATTGTGATAAACATTTATATATATTTGATTCACTTAGGGTGTGAAGCCGCGGAGTTTGACACAACGCGGAGTTTGACACAACTGCGTTTGACACAACTGTGTGCAGAGGCACAACTGTTCAGTTTTATTTCATGCTATGTGTTTATGGCAGAGTAATGCATTATGTTAGTATTCATAGAATATGAACTGAGACTGTAGAGTGGTTTTGAGACTGTAGAGTGGTTTTTTCTTTTTGTTAAAATTTGAAATTGAGTTGTTGATTTGTGTGTGGTTAAACTAATGGTTAAGATGGATGTTTCTCAAATGTTAAAATTAGGGAAAGAGTTAGGTCTTGAAGGGAATGATGTATTGCAATATGTTGAGCGAAAAGAGAAAGATGAGAGAGCTGAGAAGAAAGAAAGGGAAGCTATTGAGAGAGCTGAAAAGAAAGAAAGGGAAGCTATCGAGAGAGCTGAGAAGAAAGAGATGGAAACGTTACAAAGGGAATATAAACTCGCAAGAGAAGCGGCAGAAAGAGATGAGAGAGCGAGAGTGAGGGCAGATCAAATGAAACAATTAGAACATGAGAATAGAATGAAACTGGTAGATAGAGAGATTGAACTTGAAAAAACTAAAGCACTTATTAGTGAATCTAAACATAAGGGGTTTGGGGACCGGCATGAAATGAAAGGTCCTAAGTTACCACCATTTGAAGACGGTAAAGATGATATTGACGCTTATCTGCACAGGTTTGAAAGGTATGCTAAAATTATGGAATGGCCACAGGAAGAATGGGGTTTCAGACTAAGTTTTGTACTTAAAGGTAAGTCATTAGAGACGTATAGTAGATTAGCTAATGCAGATGCTGAAAGGTATGATAAAGTAAAACATGCTTTATTGAAAAGGTTCGAACTCACACAAGAAGGTTTTAGACAAAAGTTTAGGTCGTGTCAACCTGAAAATGGTGAAAGTGCACATCAGTTTGCATTCAAGTTAGAACATTATTTGACTAGATGGATAGAACTAGCGGAAGTCGAAAAGACATTTGTGGGTCTAAAAGATATTTTACTGAGAGAACAATTTATTAATGCTTCATCAAAAGGCTTAAAATTATTCTTGAAGGAGAGAAGACCAGGGTCAATTCAAGAGATGTCAGAACTTGCAGAACAGTTTTTAGAAGCTCACGATTGTCAGTCAATGGTCCAAGATAAGTTAAATTACCAAGGTAAGAAATCAAGTTTTCCAGAAAACCAGGAGGGAAGTGGAAGAACTCTAGATGAGTCGGGTATCTCAGGAAAAGGGTTTGTAAATAGAACATGTTATTTTTGTAAAAAGTCGGGGCATTTGATACAAGATTGTTTTAAGAAAAAGCAAATGTTGAAAATGCAAGGAGGTAAGCAGGCAGCAGGTTGTATGAGCTTAGGTGCTGAGCGAACTGAATTAGAAGAAGTAGTACAGACACAAGACAATAATGGGTTAAGTGAAGCATGTGCATGTTACTCTGGTGACAAATGGGAGCATGAATGTTGTATTCATGATAATGTAGTTCGGTTGGAATGTGGGCATGAATTGCCAGTGATTAATGCATTGTGTAAAGATCGAAGAGTCAATTCAATGCCAGTGGTGCAAGGAGTTTTAAATGGGAAAAGAGTCAGTGTTTTAAGGGATACAGGATGTAGTAGTGTTGTAGTTCGTAGAAAATTGCTCGAAGAGAACCAGTTAACAGGTAAGACACAGAGATGTGTGTTGATCGATGGTACGGTAAGAGAAGTTCCTGTTGCTAAGATATATGTCACTTCACCCTACTTCATAGGTGAAACAGAAGCGTTGTGTATGGTTGATCCTATTTATGATCTCATTCTTGGAAACATTAAAGGGGTTAGAAATCCAAATGAACCAGATAAACTGTGGCAATTTAACATGGGTAAAATGGCAGTGACTCACAGTACAAATAATAAGAAAGAAAGAGTGGAGTTAGTAAGACATGAATCCGGTCGCAAAGAAGTTGACCTCCAACAAAGAGGTGCAATTAATGCACATGAAGACAATAAAAATGAAAACTATTATGAGAATCAAATGAGACAGATAGAAGAAGGACACGCAGTACAGACCAGAGCACAAGAGCTTAAAGAAGGTAAGCCATTTCAGAAACTTAAAGTCATGAAGGGACTTGAAATTCACAAAGATGAATTTAAAGAGGAACAGCTAAGGGGTGATAGTTTGAAATGGGTGAGAGAAAAAGCAAGGATAGGAGAACGGAAGGAGAAAAAGAATACTGTGTCATGGTTTGAAATAAAGAATGATCTATTATATAGAAACGTTCAAAGTCGAGAAATGGATCAAGGTAAGATTGAAAAACAACTTGTAGTACCTAAGGCATATAGGAGTACTGTTCTTAAAGTGGCACATGATTCTATATTGGGGGGACATTTGGGTATGAAGAAAACAGGCGATAGGATACGCTTGCAATTTTTTTGGCCAGGTCTGCAACAAGATGTTAAGTTTCATTGTTTGTCATGTGATCTATGTCAAAGGACATTCCCAAAGGGTAGGGTTACAAAGGTTCCATTAGAGAAAATGCCTTTGATTGAAATTCCTTTTGAAAGGGTGGCAATAGATTTAGTAGGTCCAATACAACATTTACATTTACTGGAACAGTTGTCTTACACAGAATGGCCACCTGAAAACAAGTATAAATGCATCTTGTACTACAAGTTATATACAAGCATGTCTTACAGTATGGAAACATATAGTAACATTACACTTTCCCCAAATGCAATAAAACCACATTCTAATGCAATGTTTTCGAATTCAACTTTGAACACTACTTTGTATTGTATCTTTGCCTTTGCACACAGAACTCTAGTAAAACACATTATACAACTAAACCACACTCAAAATGTATTTATAACCAACTGTTACTAACAAAAATGTAACACTTACTTATAAAGAAATAAAACACTTAATTACAAACAAATACAACTCTAAATTACAAACAAATAAACCGTTTACTTACAGAAAATAAATCCTTTCACTCTCCAATCATTTAGACAAGTGTACTCGGTCACCTTTTATCCACCACTATCACTCTCACATACATGTACGGTAACTGACCACTTTATACCCATGATTCACACTTACCGTACATGTTCTAATACACCCACTTCATCAATCCACTCTACCGTAAACCCCCTATCCTATACTCATCTCATGACACAACTGTGAGGAAAATACTGTTACCCGAGGCAAAGCCGAGGTTAACAGTATTTACCCGAATGTTGACAATATGTACTGTCACGCTGGAAGCCATGCAATATTTATTTTATATTATATACTCAATGATAAAATATAGAGATTTCCCAACTTGAGAAAACCTATAACATGCTTTTTTAATCTCTAATTCTATAATTTTCTTAAAAATAAACTCATCGTTAAACACTTTTAAGCTCCGTTTTCACTACTTAACACTTTATTTCCATGATGAACAGTTAAATAATCAACAATTGCACTTTTTAATCCGCAAATAAAAGCTTGAATCGACATGACACATTTATTTCAATCAATGGACACATTTGTCGGTGCGCGCGTAGTGACGTCACTGCAAAACTGGCAGATTACGTCATTCAGATCTCTCCGCTTCTGAGCTAAAGATAAATGAGCTGCACAGGGGTATTGTCGTTTAAAAACGAAAATTATCGCAGAGTATATAATATATATAGTTTAATAAACATTGTTTTCATGATTTGGGAATTAAATCAATCGTGAAAGAGATTATTGCATATAAAAACTCTTGCGCTATGGCGCACTCGTTTTTATATCGCAAGAATGTCTTCCACTTGGGATTTAAATCCCGTATCATGAAAACAATGTTAATTAAACTCTATATTATACCGAACAAAATTACACGTTTATTCAATTTATTCTGTACCTTTGTATGGGGAGGTGAATATGGGTAGATCTACTACAATGTAACGCACACATATGAATATATCGCTTAATAGTATACTGTTACATGGCACGAGCGTCTAAAGGGTTACGTTTTTGTTTGAAATGACGTCATGCACGTGCATAACTAACATTTTAACGCGCGTGCCATGTAACAGTATACTGTTAACCGGTCAAGAACGTACTGTTAGCATGAGACAGTAAGAAATTACCCATGATGAGTATATGAGAATTTAACATTACAAAGTCACGTGAGGTATAATAAATTGTTATGCATCATTGACACAAAGGCACTCATCATAATATAATTTAAAACA
>JASEVX010000007.1:14016013-14061013 GCA_031761405.1 Serripes groenlandicus
TGTAGGCCGTCTCGTGAGAAAATTAATATTGTAGACTCTGCGTAAAGTATTGACCCGGATCAGCCTAAGGATGACACACAGGCCTACCCGGATATACACTGTTCTCCTCCTGTGGATTTTCTGTTTCAAGAATAACTACTCTATACATCTATCCCCCTAAAACGGAAAGTGTCTGCCGGATCAGTCTGCATGGACAGCGCAGGCTGATCCGGTCGATACATTACGCAGATGTCTATCGCCGCAGCTGCATGTTGGGGCATTTTGTGAAAAAATGTGCAGGCACGTGCCTACTGTGCCTAAAGGGAGCTACGCCCCTGTATACCATATGGATGAGGGTTCGAATCTCCACACTTATATTTTATTGTTTTACCCTTCTTCTTATTATAACTAATTTGGTTGTCTAGAATTTACAACGATCACGTAAAACTACACAATGTTCTGTATTTATTATTAACATGTCTTTGGCTACTTGATCTAAAGTTATGTCATGTATATTGATGTATAGAAATTCGATGATGTTAAAAAAATCAATAAATATGATTCTTGATTCTCTGCTTACAACGTTTAAATATGTCCAGAATATATACTGGCGAAAAAGAACGTGTGTACGTATTATTGTTTATAAATAAAATTATCTATACAGTTGGTTACACAATTTAGGATAATCATCTGCCTGGGATATTAGAGCGATGCTGCTGGGAAACCAAGCTAAGCGTAATTATTACCTGAGCATTAAAGCAAATTGATATCCATACTGATCAATATTTTAATTAGTCGCCTGGCAGAAGCCGGCGACTTATATTTTTAATAGCTTTTCGGAAATGACATGGGAGGACGTGTTATTATTAGAAAAAAAAACAAATTTAAAATATCTTGAACATATAAAGTATATCGAGATAATTATACTTACATGTAATGCCCTTTTCTTGATAAAATGCTCAAATGTTGAGGTCTGGGACACAATTTAGGATAATCATCTGCCTACGATGCAGTGTGTTCCGTCATAATCAAGTTTAAATATATAACTGTATTCATTGCTACCTTAAGGCTTAGGTTGTTTGTGGTGATATGATACTATATTCTATAATATGGTACTGGTATACTGTATAATATAAGGTATAATATCACATGTACAAGTTTGAACTTTGTAAACAAAAACGAAAAAAATATCGGGAACACGTCTCTGACCATTTCGGAACGACGTTGAGTCAAAAATACATGTTTATATCGTTGTAAACTGTATTTGAAGTTGCGTAAACAGTTGATCGATAAGACCCTTACGCTCCACCCTTTATTCGACAATCTTATCTGACATTGATACGTGCGTCTAATATAATGAAGTAGGGGTGAACAAACTGAGTTCACTTTCTATTACGTAGTGATAATTGTCTCATGCTTTTCACAATCTATTTAAAGTCAGACCAAAGTCCTACGTGATAGCGAAGTTAACCCTTTCCCTCATGCAGACGCTTTCCAATGCATTTGCAGCAAGCGACTTTTAAAAACATTGTGGCAAAAGGAGAAATTGCTCATAATGAGCAATTTCCCCTTTTGTCACAATGTTTTCAATTATATTTATATATTTTATATTTAATATTTATGTTAACATTTTTTGAAAATCGTCTGCTGCAGAATTGTCGTATGTCGGAAATTGTTAAGGGTTTGTTTTAATGAGAGTGATACCTTTCATATATTGCTGGTCTTAGTCAGAAACCTTCTTCAATTACTAAACAAGAATCATTTCGATGCAAAGCATCAAAGACGCCGCGCATGATTTTGAAGCATGACTTAAAGGAAGCAGATGCAGTTCAGTACATTTAAATAACCTGCGCAAGCAGACAGGATGTAAATATTTCGAACAAGAAGGCCAAATGTACCTTTATTTTAAACAAGAAGGCCAAGATGTGCCTATATTGCTCACCTGGCTACCATAGCCTATATAAAAAGTTACCAATAGAAGAAAGGGTCAATATTGACGTAGAGATTAAACGTTTTATATGCTACGATCTATGTGATATTCAGCTTGTGAAGTTTAGTCGTGAAATGACAAGTTTAGTCCTGAAACCATTTGATTTACGGTTTGCTTAACATTCACTGTAACTATAATTTGTCATACAAGCTAAAGTTTTTTTTTTTTTTTTTACCAATAAACTGTTTTAAATCCTCTAACTAGATCCATTATATAAAAAAAAATATAGGTACTTAAATATTAACATATATTAAGGTTTATTGCCTCTAGTTATACTTAATTACTATATGGGAACCGATGACACCTTGTCGTCTATTAAATAAGAATGACCAAAATCGCCAAGCAATGACATGCCGCATTTACAATTAATAGAACGGGTCCACGTTACGGCCATGCCTATTGCATAGTTGGGTTAACGTTGTTTTCACAGTTTCTAGAATTATACTGTAATATGTTGTAATTAAAATGAATCAGCATTGATTTTTTAAAGATTACCCATTTATTTAAAAATCTCAATATCGTAAATAGGCAAAAACATCGCCAGAAACTTTTTTCTGAGCTTTGATGAATCGGGTCGTAAACCAAACTATAAAAAAAGCGTAGCCTAGGAAGTTAGGGGAAAGTTATTAAATACCCATTACATGTATCTAAAGTTTTGTAATAATGATAGAAGACATACGTATTTTGTATCTTGCTGTTTCTTAAATCATTTTATACAATTATTTATTCATAAAGGTAGTTTTTTTCAAACATATAACAGAGTTTTTCTTAAAAATAATAATGTTGGTTGCTCCCTTTTCGATTACGTCACCCCATGGTACAACATTAAAACCTATCCCATACTGGCGTCAATAATAATAAATCAATAGATACATTGTAATATATGTATGTATTTATCGATGCGTGCATGTATTTATAACTGTGTGTATACATGTGTATTATTATCATTTTGTTAATGATCATACTTCATTATTTACATTATATATATATATTAATCGATGCGTGTGTGTATTTATAACTGTGTGTATACATGTGTATTATTATCATTGTGCTAATGATCATACTTCATTATTTACATTATATTTTTTCTATGCCGGGGGAGATTGATTGTTCATAAAAATATGGAAAGTTTATCTATGAATTGTCCATTTCATGCTATATTTTCAAGTTCATGTTGGTCGTCATGTTGTTCATTATATTTTGTGTAATCAATTTGTTTTCTAAAATGTGTTATTTCTGAAATGTAGTGTTGGTTAGGCCCAATGAAACATTATTAAAATAAACTTAAACTTATTTTGTAATTTTCCGACCACCTGACTACCTAGTTTTCATTTAAATCACTCACAACCAAAAGCTTTTAGACAATCGAAAAAGTAGAAGAAACCAAACTTAAAAGTACTTAAACATGATACGGTACCGCCCATCGGAAACTGTGCAAGTAAACTTTTGCGAACAGTGTAGATTCTGACCAGCCTGTGTATTCACACAGTTCAAATAAGATCTGCACTGCTCGCATATTAATCAACTTGTGTAAACTAGTATGTGTCTCAATAGATGGACAGGACGCACCAAACTAATACTGTTCAGAAATATTAAACTTTTTGTCATTTTCAGACCACCTGACTTCAAAAAGTTTTCATTTAAATCGCTCACAACGAAAATGTTTTAGACAATCGAAAAGGAAAGGAGAGTCCAAACTTAAAAGTACTTAAACATGATACGGGCCCTTCCATCGGAAAATATGCAAGTAAGCTTTCGCAAACAGTGTAGATTCCGACGACCAGCCTGTGCATTCACACAGTTTAATTCAGATCTACACTGCTCGCATATTACTAACATCAGCTTGTTAAAAGATTCAATCAACTTGTGTAAACTAGTATGTGTTATAATAGATGGACAGGACGAACATAACTTATACTGTTCAGAAATGTTAGCCTGTACCTTGAACAGGACACCCCTCGGTGGTGTAGTGGTAGAGCGTCCGCCCGGGTCATAGCACATACTTTAACTGATAGTAATGGCTGCCATCCTCGGAGCTTAGGGATGTGGGGTTAGCATAACGACTTACTTGCTGCTGTCATGATAAATGGACCAGCAGTCCTGGTAACTTACCCAGGAAACGCCGTGATATAACTGAACAAGTGTTGAAAGCGGCGTAAAACACCAAAAACAATCAAACCTTGTACCGGACGTGTGATTACGAAATATATGTAGATAAAGTTCGCTTTGGCTTACATAATCAAAGCATGGACAATGTCAACCTTATCAAAACAAAATGAACAAAGGAGCTTGAATACGATTCGGTTACTATTGTATAAACTGTCTTTGTTTCGTACTTTTTATCATGTTTAGAATTGTATAGATACTTCCGTCTGAATAAATCGTTTTTATCTGACCTCATTTTGTTTTTGCTACGACTCTTTCAATGCGGTTTTGTTAGCGATGTACATCAGCGGATCAGTGGTAAATTTATCCCAGCAATAATGAGTACCAAGGTAGGAAGTCGCTTCTATCATGCGAATGATACAACTTGGAATTGAATTCGACCGCATCAGTGGTGTAGTGATTGAGCGTCCGGCTCAGGTGTGCGAGGTTGCGGGTTCGATCCCAGGTCGGGTCATACAAAAGACTTCCAAAAGTGTAGTAGTGGCTGCCCTCCTTGGTGCTCAGGGTTGCGGGGTAAGCATAACGACTGACTGGCTGGTTTGGGACAAATGGACCAGTAGTACTGGTAACTTACACATGAATAACCGTGATATAATGAAAACATGTTGAACGCGGCGTTAAACACAAAAGCAGATGGGACTTGTATTCTGACCAAGGCTCGATACTTAAACTCTCTCCGAAAGATGGTGGCTATTGTGAGATCACGCGTATTCACAGTCTAACCTGGGCCTTCACTGTCCTCATATGCGCCAATATTCCAAGTCGGCTCAAAAAGGTTTGATTGATTGATTGGTTGGTGTTTTACGCCGCTTTCAAAACATTTGTCAGTTATATCACGTCGTTTCCTGGGTAAGTTCCGCAGGTCCGTTTATCCTGACAACAGTCAGTCAGTCGTAATGCTGACTCCACAACTCTGATCGCCAACGATGGCAGCAATTTCTACCATTTTTAAAGTATTTGGTATAACCCGGCCGGGGATCGAACCCACATCCTCCCAAAACCAAAGCCGACGCTCTACCACGACACCATCTCAAGGAAGGAAGCCAGTGCTACCAAGTATATGGTACATGCATGACCGGACCGGTGAAGTCTTATTAGCTAACCTGTTTACCCAATGATAAAGTCAAGCCCACAGTGTCATTAGGTATATATCCTTTCTTGACTCAACCCTTTCCCAACTATAGACGCATCTGATCGGTGAAGTCTTATTAGCTAACCTTATTACCCAATGATAAAGTCAAGCCCACAGTTACATTAGGTATATATCCTTTCTTGACTTAACTCTTACCCAACTATAGAGGCATCTGATTAGTGAAGTCTTTTAAGCTAACCTTTTTTCCCAATGATAAAGTCAAACACACAGTTGCATTAGGTATATAAAACTTTTCCCTAATTATAGACGCATCTGATCGGTGAAGTCTTATTAGCTAACATTTTTACCAAATGATAAAGACAAGCCCACAATGTCATTAGGTATATATCCTTTCTTGACTTAACCTTTCCCAACTATAGACGCATCTGATCGGTGAAGTCTTATTAGCTAACCTTTTTACCAAATGATAAAGACAAGCCCACAGTGTCATTAGGTATATATCCTTTCTTGATTTAACCTTTCCCAACTATAGACGCATCTGATCGGTGAAGTCTTATAAGCTAAACTGTTTACCCAATGATAAAGGCAAGCCCACAGTTACATTAGGTATATATCCTTTCTTGACTTAAACTTTTCCCAACTACAGACGCATCTGATCGGTGAAGTCTTATAAGCTAACCTTTTTACCCAATGATAAAGACAAGCACACAGTTACTTTAGGTATACATTCTTTCTTAACTTAACCCTTTCCAACATTAAAAAAGTTCAACACATGTTGGCAAAAGTAGACATTGCTTGTTTTGAGCAATTTCTTCTTTTGCCACAATGTTTTCAAAAGTCCTCTGTTGCAGATGCGTCAACATGCGTTTTATAGGTGGGAAAGGGATACACTGATATGAGCCATGTCGTGGGAAAATCCTTAACTATGGCAAAGCAAGAAAATTGCTCATAATGAGAGATTTCTCCTTTTGCTAAAATGTGTTCTACTCGATCCAATAATTAAAATTTTAAGTTTCATTTAATTACCATAGTTTCGCTTAGATGTTTTCAAAGTCGTCAGCTACAGATTAACTGTACGTGGGTTAAATCATAATTTAACCGAAATGTTTGTAGTATGCCGTTTTATAACCCATACCCCACCTGAATCCTATATTCCTATCATCAACCCCACTTTTCGACAAGTTATTACATAATCTAAATGAGCTAAAAATAAAATATGGATCAATAGAAATCGACCAAATATGTCAATATTGGACTTCGCATATATGCTGGGTGATTTTATCTACGTTATTCGCAAGTGTACTCTAAATCGAGATAAACGTAATACGCATATCTTGTTCAAAGTCCAAAGATTACAGTGAGCTCATGGTTACTCTGTGTAGACCATGCATGCGTAATCCTTTAGAAAATATCCATAATTGTATTCTTTTTTACTGTAAGTCCCTGACTTTCTCTCTCTATTTATGTCTGTCTGTCTGTCCCTCTGTATCTTTCTTTATCTCTCTCTTTCACTATCTCTCCCCCTCTCTCTATGTCTCTCTCTCCTTCTCTGTCTCTGTCTCTGTCTCTCTTTCTCCCTCCTCTCTCTCTCTCTCTCTCTCTCTCTCTCTCTGTCTCTCTCTCTCTCTGTCTCTGTCTCTCTCTCTCTGTGTCTCTCTCTCTCTCTCTGTGTCTCTCTCTCTGTCTGTCTCTCTCTCTCTCTCTCTCTCTCTCTCTCTCTCTCTCTCTCTCTCTCTCTCTCTCTCTCTCTCTCTCTCTCTCTCTCTCTCTCTCCTTTTCGAGCAACTGGCTGCTTTTCCACATAGACTGATAGCACATTGGCGGAAGATAAATGACGCTTGTCACACTGACCTTTGTCAAACGTCGGAAAGAATGTTGGCCGAGCTGGGGTTCCAACTCACAACCCCGGGATTGACAGCCCGCGTCGCTACCGACTGAACTACCGGGGCTCGGCAGAACGTAGAAATAATCTTACTTACTTGTTCTAGGTATCTTAGTCCAAAACTTTCAGCGTTTAACTTTAACATTGCAACACTTTTATGTAATTTTAATTGAATCAAATACTCGTTTGTATAGAATTGTTCATTCGTTGTCTTAGAATTAACAGAACTTAATGCCAACAATGGTGCAATTAATTGCAGAACAGAACCGCTGAGAAGTATCCAGCATGCGACACTACGTGTCGACGACATGATCGGTAGAATGTGTGAATATAAATATGCACTCAATAAGTATATATATACCCGGGTGTAATAAAACACAATCCCTTATATGATGATACTCTTTATTCCATCATTTGAAATAAGAAAAACTCCGAAGACAAACTTTAAAAAAACAGAGATTAAAGAGACTGAATTAGTGTAGGGCATAAGAGTACAAACATCCTGGGAAATACAGAAGTTGGCTTTTTATCTTAACATACAGTTTCAAAACAAAAGTCTGACATCTAAATGTGCACATCTCGATCTATTCTGTTAAGGGTCAAAATGCAGATAACGTATATAAAACGTTTGTGTTATAATATTTCAGGGTGATTTATTTCCGATTGTCCCATATTTTGATTTTTTGGATAAATCATGTGCGTGAAGTTAGCCGGAGTAGCCGGAACAGCCGGAACTCCGGCTACTCCGACTGAATTAACTAACCGGAAAAGCCGGAACTCCGTCTACTTCGGCTGTATTACCAGCCGGAACAGCCGGAGTTTCCGGCTACTCCGGTTGTATCAACCGGCCGGAATAGCTGTATTTCATATTACAACGACTGTACTTACCAGCCGCAAAAAAAACATATATCCGGCTATTCTGGTCATCCTAAAGCTTAAACGACATGCATTATGTGGAAATGCATTGTCTGTAAATTTTAATATTGATCGGGACATCGGTTGCAGCAGGCGAAACTCTCTATTCATATTGTCTTGATCATGTACTTAGTGCGACTCGGAGCCAAAGTCGGCATAACTATGGCTTGGTTTATCAGTTAAAATCTCTTATTCGAACAGGATGGGTGCAAAGTCGTGTCTTAGTCAGTTTGTGTCGTTTTCACCTGACATGCATCAATCGGCCGCTCAATCCATCTATCTCAAAAAAGAGCCAAGCAAAATCGATATCGTTAGCTACTCTGTCATATATCCGGCTGGACATATGTCAGTTAAACTCTCGAACAATAGGCACGCCAACGTGAGGGTGGAGCCACTCTGTTGGCAAAACTCCGACTGAATTTTGCAGCCGGCTGCTATAAATCCGGGTGGAATCTGGCTAGCGTGAATTGGAGCCAGAGTGTGTCGCTTTCACCTGACATATGTCAGGATGCCAGTTATACTCTCTAATTCGAGCAATAAACAGCCGGAGTTGGGCTTTAGACTTGCCCAAAATGCCAACTTCATCTGACAATTGCAGCCAGCTGCCATCAATCCGGGTGGAATCCGGCTAGCGTGACTCGGAGCCAGAGTGTGGCACTTTCACTTGACACATGTCTGGATGCCGGTTAAACTCTCTTATTCGAACAGTACGGGTGCAAAGTCGGGACTTTGTCGGGAAATCCCAACTCCGGCGGGGCATGGCAGCCGACTGGCCCAATCCATATATCTCAATCATAGGCACGCCAAAACGGCGTTCGGAGCCACTCTGCCGGCCCAACTCCGGCTGGATTTTGCAGCCGGCTGTCAGGAATCCGGATGGAATCCGGCTAGCTTGACTCGGAACTAGAGTGTGGCACTTTCACGTGACATATGTCAGGACGCCAGTTAAACTCTCTAATTCGAACAGGACGGGTGCAAACTCGGGACTTTGTCGGGAAATCCCAACACCGGCTTGGCATGGCAGCCGGCTGATGCAACTTGGCGAAACATGACCTCATGCAACACGAAGTCAGTTTGAGGCGCTTTCACCTGGCATGCATCAATCAACCGCCCAATCCATCTAACTCGAACAATAGGCACGCCAAAACGAGGGTCGGAGCCACTTAATATGGATTGAAATAAAATATGTTTAAACAAATTCAGGTGAGCTGGTCGTATAAATAACCTTCAATCACAGAAGTCGATCAACAGCTCCTTCTTGGTTTCATGGTGTAAGAAGTAGGATAATGCAATGAATGTGTGCTATGCTTAAATCACAAGTCTCCTAGAATTCTTGTTTAAATGACAATGTCTAATACTCGCCTTGCTTTGTTTTTGCATTGTAATTTTATGTAGTAGATATTGTTTGTACATGGATAAGACTTGAATAAATAAAATAGATAAATGTGTTTCCGTTACAAAATTCTCCAATCAACAACCGGCTACCGTTCGATGTTCAGACACTCTTATTCGCATATTGGTGGCAGCAGAAAGATGCTGGTCACATTAACGTATGTCAGTTATCAGAAATAGTGTTGGCCAAATCATGATTCGAATATATATTTCTTTGATTAACGCCCCTCGGCGTTACCAATATGCTTTCGTGACGTTGCTCGACTTAAAACGAAAGAACAGAGCCTTCTATGTCCGCGAACCCTCGTGGGATTATGGAGACAAATCAAGACTCCCTTTTCATAATACGCAACGAATATTTCTTTAACTCTGTCAGCTCCAATGGCAATATTGAGGTTTATGCAAGCAATACAGATTCAGACGAGTCAGCTCATATCGGGCTGTCTCACCTAAAATCAGCATTGTTTGCATTTTAGTTATGAAAATATTCACAAATTCTCATTACATGAGAAAACGAGTCGCCCGATTTTGAACATGGAAGAGTCTACTTGAAACAATTCGGCGCTGAAAGAGTTCAGACTTTTTTTTAAGTCTTCTCTCCTCATATAAAGGCATGTGCCATTTTAGGCCTTGTTTGTATGAAAAATGCCATAAACATGTGCCTGGTATATATCATTTTTAGAATCGTCTACTTTGAAAACATCTGTGAACAATATCCAAATCTATAATAGGATAGCGAACAGAGAACATCCTGATAAGACTGCGTGGTGGTCCAGGCGGATATGGATCTGCATTAGTCGCAAAGAACGGACCCAGATCTTACTACATATATTCGCTGGGTAATCTTGTTCGACAATTGTCGAAAATGTACCGGGGCTTATTTTTCTGAGGCGCCGGTCAATTGTAAAGTTTCTGCTTCTGCAAGATTTTATAAGCAACATGTTTTAATGACTGGGTTATTATAACATGTTCCCAAGTGTGGTGTAGTGGTAGAGCGTCCGCCTCGGGCGCGGGAGGTCGCAGGTTCCATCCCTGGTCGGGTCATACCAAAGACTTTAACAATGGAAGTAATGGCTGCCCTCCTTGGCGCTCAGGGTTTCATGGTTAGTATTCCGACTGACTGGCTGGGGTCAGGATAAATAGACAAATAGTACTTGAAACTAAACTATGGAACCGCTGTGATATAAATGAAAATTGTTGAAAGCTGGGTAATCTTGATCGACAATTGTCGAAAATGTAACAGGGCTTATTTTTCTGAGGCGCTGGTCAATTGTAAAGTTTTTGCTTCTGCAATTTTTTATAAGCCACATTTGTTAATGACTGGGTTATTATAACAGGTTCCCAAGTGTGGTGAAGTGGTAGAAAGTCCGCCTCGGCGCGGGAGGTCGCAGGTTCAATCCCTGGTCGGGTCATACCAAAGACTTTAACAATGGAAGTAATGGCTGCCCTCCTTGGCGTTCAGGGTTTCAGGGTTAGTATTACGACTGACTGGCTGGGGTCAGGATACATATGAATGGCTGGTGTCAGGATAAATAGACAAATAGTACTTGAAACTAAACTATGGAACCGCTCTGATATAAATGAAAATTGTTGAAAGCGGCGTAAAATACCAAACACTCAATCAAATCCTAAGTGGCCGTTGAAATATATTTTTCAGACATCGAAGACTTTGCTTAGACTGCGGATGCACGCATATGTATTAACCCTTTCCCACGTACAGCAAATCAGGCAAAATTATGGAACACAAATTGAAACTTGAAACTTGAAACTTTTCAAAAGTCGTCTGCAGCAGAGGCGTCAAAAAACGTCTAAATGTGAAAAAGGTTTAAGACCAAGCTCGCCAGGCTCTGCTCAAAGTCTTATAAAGATGACGAAACCTGCTCCATTGAGTACACGAGGTTGTCAAATTGGAGCAATTTCTCTTGTTGTCAAAATGTTTTCAGCTCTATTCAATTAGTTTACTTTCATCATCAGAGATTGGTCACATATTTGCCATGATATTATCATAGTCGTCTATTACAGATTAGTTATCCGAGGTACAGGATGTAATCATAGTCGTCTGCTACAGGTTAGTTATCCCGAGGTACAGGATGTAATCATAGTCGTCTGCTACAGATTAGTTATCCCGAGGTACAGGATGTAATCATAGTCGTCTGCTACAGTTAGTTATCCCGAGGTACAGGATGTAATCATAGTCGTCTGCTACAGATTAGTTATCCGAGGTACAGGATGTAATCATAGTCGTCTGCTACAGATTAGTTATCCCGAGGTACAGGATGTAATCATAGTCGTCTGCTACAGTTAGTTATCCCGAGGTACAGGATGTAATCATAGTCGTCTGCTACAGATTAATTATCCCGAGGTACAGGATGTAATCATAGTCGTCTGCTACATATTAGCTATCCCGAGGTACAGGATGTAATCATAGTCGTCTGCTACAGTTTGTTATCCCGAGGTACAAGATGTAATCATAGTCGTCTGCTACAGTTAGTTATCCCGAGGTACAAGATGTAATATTAGTAGACTGCTACAGATTAGTTATCCCGAGGTAGAGGATGTAATCATAGTCGTCTGCTACAGATAAGTTATCCGAGGTACAGGATATAATCATAGTCGTCTGCTACAGATTAGTTATCCCGAGGTACAGGATGTAATCATAGTCGTCTGCTACAGTTAGTTATCCCGACGTACAGGATGTAATCATAGTCGTCTGCTACAGATTAGTTATCCGAGGTACAGGATGTAATCATAGTCGTCTGCTACAGATTAGTTATCCCGAGGTACGGGATGTAATCATAGTCGTCTGCTACAGTTAGTTATCCCGAGGTACAGGATGTAATCATAGTCGTCTGCTACATATTAGTTATCCCGAGGTACAGGATGTAATCATAGTCGTCTGCTACAGATTAGTTATCCCGAGGTACAGGATGTAATCATAGTCGTCTGCTATAGTTAGTTATCCCGAGGTACAGGATGTAATCATAGTCGTCTGCTACAGATTAATTATCCCGAGGTACAGGATGTAATCATAGTCGTCTGCTACATATTAGTTATCCCGAGGTACAGGATGTAATCATAGTCGTCTGCTACAGTTTGTTATCCCGAGGTACAAGATGTAATCATAGTCGTCTGCTACAGTAAGTTATCCCGAGGTACTAGATGTAATCATAGTCGTCTGCTACAGTTAGTTATCCCGAGGTACAAGATGTAATCTTAGTAGACTGCTACAGATTAGTTATCCCGAGGTAGAGGATGTAATCATAGTCGTCTGCTACAGATAAGTTATCCGAGGTACAGGATATAATCATAGTCGTCTGCTACAGATTAGTTATCCCGAGGTACAGGATGTAATCATAGTCGTCTGCTACAGTTAGTTATCCCGAGGTACAGGATGTAATCATAGTCGTCTGCTACAGATTAGTTATCCGAGGTACAGGATGTAATCATAGTCGTCTGCTACAGATTAGTTATCCCGAGGTACAGGATGTAATCATAGTCGTCTGCTACAGTTAGTTATCCCGAGGTACAGGATGTAATCATAGTCGTCTGCTACATATTAGTTATCCCGAGGTACAGGATGTAATCATAGTCGTCGGCTACAGTTAGTTATACCGAGGTACATGATGTAATCATAGTCGTCTGCTACAGATTAGTTATCCGAGGTACAGGATGTAATCATAGTCGTCTGCTACAGATTAGTTATCCTAGGTACAGGATGTAATCATAGTCGTCTGCTACAGATTAGTTATCCGAGGTACAGGATGTAATCATAGTCGTCTGCTACAGTTAGTTATCCCGAGGTACAGGATGTAATCATAGTCGTCTGCTACAGATTAGTTATCCCGAGGTACAGGATGTAATCATAGTCGTCTGCTACAGATTAGTTATCCCGAGGTACAGGATGTAATCATAGTCGTCTGCTACAGTTAGTTATCCCGAGGTACAGGATGTAATCATAGTCGTCTGCTACAGATTAGTTATCCGAGGTACAGGATGTAATCATAGTCGTCTGCTACAGATTAGTTATCCCGAGGTACAGGATGTAATCATAGTCGTCTGCTACAGTTAGTTATCCCGAGGTACAGGATGTAATCATAGTCGTCTGCTACAGATTAATTATCCCGAGGTACAGGATGTAATCATAGTCGTCTGCTACATATTAGTTATCCCGAGGTACAGGATGTAATCATAGTCGTCTGCTACAGTTTGTTATCCCGAGGTAC
The DNA here is from genome assembly GCA_031761405.1 of Serripes groenlandicus. Taxonomy (NCBI): domain Eukaryota; kingdom Metazoa; phylum Mollusca; class Bivalvia; order Cardiida; family Cardiidae; genus Serripes; species Serripes groenlandicus. Next base: position 14,029,654 of record JASEVX010000007.1, read on the forward strand.
AAGATGTAATCATAGTCGTCTGCTACAGTAAGTTATCCCGAGGTACTAGATGTAATCATAGTCGTCTGCTACAGTTAGTTATCCCGAGGTACAAGATGTAATATTAGTAGACTGCTACAGATTAGTTATCCCGAGGTAGAGGATGTAATCATAGTCGTCTGCTACAGATAAGTTATCCGAGGTACAGGATATAATCATAGTCGTCTGCTACAGATTAGTTATCCCGAGGTACAGGATGTAATCATAGTCGTCTGCTACAGTTAGTTATCCCGACGTACAGGATGTAATCATAGTCGTCTGCTACAGATTAGTTATCCGAGGTACAGGATGTAATCATAGTCGTCTCCTACAGATTAGTTATCCCGAGGTACGGGATGTAATCATAGTCGTCTGCTACAGTTAGTTATCCCGAGGTACAGGATGTAATCATAGTCGTCTGCTACATATTAGTTATCCCGAGGTACAGGATGTAATCATAGTCGTCTGCTACAGATTAATTATCCCGAGGTACAGGATGTAATCATAGTCGTCTGCTACATATTAGTTATCCCGAGGTACAGGATGTAATCATAGTCGTCTGCTACAGTTTGTTATCCCGAGGTACAAGATGTAATCATAGTCGTCTGCTACAGTAAGTTATCCCGAGGTACTAGATGTAATCATAGTCGTCTGCTACAGTTAGTTATCCCGAGGTACAAGATGTAATCTTAGTAGACTGCTACAGATTAGTTATCCCGAGGTAGAGGATGTAATCATAGTCGTCTGCTACAGATAAGTTATCCGAGGTACAGGATATAATCATAGTCGTCTGCTACAGATTAGTTATCCCGAGGTACAGGATGTAATCATAGTCGTCTGCTACAGTTAGTTATCCCGAGGTACAGGATGTAATCATAGTCGTCTGCTACAGATTAGTTATCCGAGGTACAGGATGTAATCATAGTCGTCTGCTACAGATTGGTTATCCCGAGGTACAGGATGTAATCATAGTCGTCTGCTACAGTTAGTTATCCCGAGGTACAGGATGTAATCATAGTCGTCTGCTACATATTAGTTATCCCGAGGTACAGGATGTAATCATAGTCGTCGGCTACAGTTAGTTATACCGAGGTACATGATGTAATCATAGTCGTCTGCTACAGATTAGTTATCCGAGGTACAGGATGTAATCATAGTCGTCTGCTACAGATTAGTTATCCTAGGTACAGGATGTAATCATAGTCGTCTGCTACAGATTAGTTATCCGAGGTACAGGATGTAATCATAGTCGTCTGCTACAGTTAGTTATCCCGAGGTACAGGATGTAATCATAGTCGTCTGCTACAGATTAGTTATCCCGAGGTACAGGATGTAATCATAGTCGTCTGCTACATATCAGTTATCCCGAGGTACACTATGTAATCATAGTCGTCTGCTACAGATTAGTTATCCGAGGTACAAGATGTAATCATAGTCGTCTGCTACATATTAGTTATCCCGAGGTACAGGATGTAATCATAGTCGTCTGCTATAGATTAGTTATCCGAGGTACAGGATGTAATCATAGTCGTCTGCTACAGTTAGTTATCCCGAGGTACAAGATGTAATCATAGTCGTCTGCTACAGATTATTTATCTCGAGGTACAGGATGTAATCATAGTCGTCTGATACAGTTAGTTATCCCGAGGTACATAATTAACCAGAAGGTGTTAGACGTCGTTGCAAAAAGAAATACTTTTCAATAACATGACTTGAAAGCAACCTACGGTAAACAATTGCTAAGTGTACTAAGAGTTTATTCAGGCGTATAGCCTGATCAAAGTCTTTCTAATGTTATAAACGGCCATGCACCACAGAAATGAAAGAATTTCACTAGAAAGACGCTGTGGTTTTTGTTATAATTTACAATCGGAACAAATGCTTCACAAAACTGTTAGTTTTCATTTAGAAATTTTGTCTTTTTAATTTGTAACCAATTCCAAAAACAACAGACATAGACATCTTTATTTCTAATATCTAGACCACCGGTCCATAATACAATATACAGTGACGTATAACAAGTGAATAGAGATTGACAATAATATAAATAAGCTCATACAAATCATGATCTAACACACATTTAAGTAAGGCACTTTTGACACCTCTGCAACAGTTGAAGATATGGTTTCCTACTTTCATTTACTTAATTTGTCTTCAACCGTACATGAATATAAAGCATTTAAAGCATACGTAGATATGGTTTCCTACTTTCATTTTCCTTCTTTGTCTTGAAAGTATATAGCGAGTGTATGTCAAAATACCCATTGTCAAAATACCCACACCTCAAAAATGGCAAAGTAGTCAAAATACCCACAGCAGAATTTTCAGGGTATTCAAAATACCCACAGCAGAATTTTCAGGGTATTCAAAATACCCACAGTAGAATTTACAGGGTATTCAAAATACCCACAGTAGAATTTAAAGGGTATTCAAAATACCCACAGTAGAATTTACAGGGTAGTCAAAATACCCACCCTGGGTTGTCACAAGTCCAAAATTAATAGGATTGTTAAAAACACACTCACTGAAAAATAAAGCCATTTACCAAGTTTTTTACCAAACTGATAAAAGTTTGTTATTATAATACCCTTACTCAGTTTGTCAAACTGTGAATTTATTGATTGTTTTGGGTCACTTTTAGCACTTTTACCATTGTCATTAGGTGACAGAAAATATGTTGAGAAAGGGAAAGGTAAGTCACCCAAATAGGATTAGCAGATTGTGATGCTTTCACCATTTTAATTGAATGGATATTTGTACAATCAAACCAGTATAAAGCGGTCACTTAAGAAAGGTGATCACTTAATATTGTTCGAAAGTAATGCACAAAGCTCTCAAAAGGGCTTTCTGCATTGACAGGGATGACCGTAGTATTCATACAGTTAAGATAATGATCAGAAATCAATTAATTATTATCTGTACAATTATTGAAATGAAAAGTAAAGCAAAGAGCAATTTTCAAAACATTTAATGCATCTAGTACAAACACATATAATTAGCACGTTTAATTCTTTTATAGCACATTATCTTTAAAAATGTTACCTGCTTACTCTTATTATAAATATCATTTAAAAATTTGTAGACCTACACATTTTGTTTGTTTTATGTAAGAAATAATGTAAGCACTATATACATTTTAAAGCAGTTCTCCACTTATCATTGTTATGTGTATATGTAATAGTTTCTAAAACATTGGCAATATATTGACAAATAGTGCAGATCCAGATCAGAGGTTTCCCTTATAGGAGCCCCTCTTTCCCTCATTTTCTACAATGTTTTCAATAGCCATCAGTTGCAAAGGCTCTAAAAGGCGCTGGTGGATGAAAGGGTTAATGAACACTTATCTTACTGAACTCGCAAATTCTGATCTCATTGCACAGAAAGCACTGAATTTACTTAATCCTTATGAACTGTCCAGTGGCATCCATGAAGTCTTTAAGGGACTTTGCTCCACTCACGTACTGTTGGCATAAGCACTTCACTCGTTTCTGGTGTGGTTCTCCTCGGTCACAGCGCAGAATGTCAGCTGCCACCATTGCTGCATCTTTTCCAACCGACTTCACCAGAGTCCAAAGAGAAGGGTTTTTGTGTCCTACAAGGTGCTGGAAGCCGTTGTTCCAGGACTCGCACTGGTTGTTGGTTCTGTCCTGGTCTTCCATGGTGGCATGGTGCACATTCCAGAGTGTTTTGGGGAAGCGAGGCGATGAGCGTCTGAAGCGAATATTTCCATTTGCTGTCACAACCGAACGGAACGGACCATTCACATAGTTGATGTCAAAGTAGTCCACCAAACCAAGTAGATTTTCTGGAACTTGTTCCTTGAGCATCGCCATGCCTTCTTTCACATCGTCGGGTGGCAGGAACGCTAGGCCATCAAGCTTCCCACAAAATGTCCGGACATCTTCGTCATTCTTGTAGTCGCACTGCAGACCCTCTGACTGTACTTTTCTCCAGGTAGCCTGCGTCAAGTGGTAGAAACATCCCTGGAAGTGAATGTCGGGCAAGATACTTCTTACAGCATTGTGAATGGCCACCTCGTAGTCAGCTATGATGGGCTCTGGGTTGGGCCGAATATCTCGCTGCAGACAGGCATCTAGTAGGGCAGAAAACATCTCTTCATAAGCACTCTGCTGCTTGCAGGGCAGGAGTGTGTAGACAACTGAGGCACAGGAGTTACCAAGCGGCACACGGATAACGAAGAGTTGGGCAAACTGAGCAGGGGCTGTAGAGTGGGTACCGTCCATGAACCATCTACTGGCACTATATAGGAGGCGAAGACCATCCTCTGTGGCAAACATGAGTATTCTACTGTCTGGTTACTCATTGTCATAGATCACATTAGTTGCAAAGTCATCCGGCAACGGGGCAGGAATGTCTCAGATTGTTGACGGGTTCTTTGGTCCTGTTACCTTCTTGGCACGTCTCACAGTTTGCTTCAGCATATTGACAGAACCGGCAGCAACAATAACCTCCTTGGGATGATCTGAAAGCATATCTGTGACGATCTGTCCTGGTTTTCCGCGATTAGTCTGGGCACTATCCTTGATATTAGAACGGAGCTTCAGGGCTTGTGTAAAGAAGTGATCAGGGTCATGAGTGTGTTCAGTGGTAGACTTGGGAACCGTAACCAGCAAATCAGTTGTCACTGTTCCACGGCAGTCGAAACCGATTCGCTTAGTGCATCCCCACCGGATAGACGACTTATTCTGACTTTTCTTAGTGTAAGCATAACCTTCATAAAAAAGTTTGCGTTGACCTTTATTGCTCTTAATGATCTCCATCTCCATTTTGAATGTGCAATGATTTTCAACCAAAATGTACCATATTATATACCCAAATATATAACAGTTTGGAGAAATATATAAAATAAGAGATAATTGATTTAATAATAATCAATTAAATTATTAACTAATTGACAGTGACAAACAAAGTAATTATCAGAAAAAGATCAAAAGCTTCAAATTAATTGATATACTTAATTACCCACTTTACTCCAATTTAACATTTAATTTACCCTTTTTATAAATTACCCACCTTATTCCAATTCTTCAAAGGAAAGTTGCAATAAATAGTTTTTTGTAGTGATTGATATGGAAAATTATGCCGATAGGCGAGGGTAAATAAAACCATATGAAGAAGAATGATATGGAAAATAGTGTAGACCTGGTATCCATGACTGTGGGTATTTTGACTACCTCTGTTAAATTCTACTGTGGGTATTTTGAATACCCTGTAAATTCTACTGTGGGTATTTTGAATACCCTGTAAATTCTACTGTGGGTATTTTGAATACCCTGAAAATTCTGCTGTGGGTATTTTGACTACTTTGCCATTTTTGAGGTGTGGGTATTTTGACCGTGGGTATTTTGAGTGGTACCCTATATAGCAGACGACTGATTTCGGACTTTTGGGAGGTTTATCATGATGAAAATTATTATCGAAGTTTAGTCTAAATCATTTAACATAGATTATCTCAGCTCAAATTATTCAAAATGGTACTTAGATACTTTATATATATATTCTCTATTGTTACATTCTAAAATTGTAAGAATTATTTCAATATTTTTGTTTGCAACCCATTGCTTTTTAAAGTATTTCTTTCTTATCTGCTAATAAACTATACATTGGAAGAAAAAATGAATTTTTTACAAATAAAGTCTTTCAATGAGATTTCTCGATAATTATTCGGATCTGTTAAACAGCCTTTCTTGTGAAGTGGAGTAAACATACTACGACTCCATTCTCTCGGAAAATCTGAACAATGTAGAATTTCATTAAACAGCTTTTAAAGAAAAGTCATAATATATACATTTCCAAACATATGCCATTTGGGCCAGGGGATTAATAATTATTTGAAATCATCGAATAACTCTGCAGAAGGAATTGTATTCTAAATTAGCGATGTATTATTAGCGGAGCGGATTTTAGAAGAGACAAGAATTTCTTGGCGTCATTTTGACAATTAACCAGTTCTGTTCTTTTCCTCTGTTTTACAATAAGTTTTCTATCTCTACATAAAATCTTAAATCTGTTTCTATGACATGTGTAGGTTTCAAGATCTCAGTTATAGTAAGTTAATCTAAATAGTCTAAGAGCTCTAATATTCAATTGTCTGGCATTGATGCAATATCGGTCCAACCAGACTGGCTGTTTTCTGGTCACACCTCATTATTTCGGCAGACAGTTGATAACTTTTAATAAAATCACTCAAAGTGTGTAAAACAGAAGCATTATTAACAATGTAGGTATTATACAAGTCATCAAATAACTAAATAAATTTACTATAAAATGGCTCAATATGCGCTTTTCCAGGCTGTTAATGTGCATTCTGATCCAGAACTTTCTGTTGCAATGTTTTCAATTTGGAGTCTGAAGATACAGTTTATAGGACAATGATCTGATAGATCATTGTATAAAACAGAAAAGTCAAGAATATGATGAAACAGATCAGAAGAAGAAAGCATATAATCGACTGTACTAGTAGTACCTTTGTTTGCAATACATATCTATTGACCCAATGAATCACCCGAAAATCGTCCATTTAAAACATGTAACTCAAAAGTACAGCAGAGCTCAATCAAAGATAAACCAAAACAATTGTATACAGTATCCATAGCCCTTCTAGGTTTATTAAAATGGTCTGATGGATACTGTATATCATCATCAAAAACATGCCTTAAGTTATCATGTAAAATAAAGAAATTAAGATCTTTTGTCCTTGCATTAAAGATAAAGATACTAACATTGGTATAAGAACAAAGAATAGCCATTATCTTCCCCGTTATAGTATATAGGTGAGTATTCTGGAGATACATATGTTAATACAAGTACAATATCACTCATTACATTAAAAAATAAGTTTATCACATTGAACATATATAAACAATAATAGAAAAAAAAATCAGTAAATGTAGTCTAATCATGTTTTAAAATTGTTATTGTAGTTAATTTCTTGTTGCTAACGCGTATTTAATAGGGATGGGAACGAATAGTGAAAACGATATTCGAATATTCATTTTGATTATTCGAATATATTCGAATATTCGTTTTTCGAATCAGAAATCGGTATCCGAGTTCAGGTTTATCCGAATACTGTGCCTTTCCATTTCCTTTTTTCAAAAAATGGTAATTTTCCAAGTATAAGTATAAACATTTGTTTACGTATATAGTGCATGTTTTCAACTGACCTCACACTCTCTTTTTTTCTCAACAGATATATTTGAATTCAAGTTGATGTAAATCAAGAAAAAAAATCCCTTCGAAACGATAAACCGAATCGCAACGTTTTCTGAGCCGTATATTCATTCAGGTGTCGCTGGTTTACCGAATTTAATATTAAAACGAATCAAATAATTAACGAAATAATTATATCTCTTATTCATACATAAAGCAAAGGGAGTTTGGTGATATTACGTTTATTTATTTTTACCAATTTCGTCTAGTCAATTTAACCAGATATGTCTCTGATTTAACCGCGTGTTAGAAGAAAACAAAATGGCGAACTATTCAATTTGTTCGCTGATGTGAATCCGATTTTAAAGAGGTAATACAGAGGAAAGCTGCATACTTTTGAGACGTAATACGATGTTAAATATGATTTATTTAATTGTTGCAATAGATGTCTATGATGTTAACATCGACTATGTTTTGGTTAAGCTTTGAGGGTTTTACGGAACTTGACTTTCACTTTCGTAATTATATGCGACTGTCACCGTTTGTACATGTGTGTTCATTCAAAGATATCAAACACATCGGTCGTCAAGGTGATGTCTGGTTACACACGATAAGAACACGAACGTACGCTTGACAATTATCGATTTTTATAATTGTTACTTAAGGTTTGACATATATGTACGTTGTGAAAACACAACAAACGACACATACACACTCTTTATGACTTCACCCTTAATCATGATTATCTCCAACTTGTGACCTCTTCCAGAATTTTACTAATAAATTTTGATCATTTTCTTTTTATTTCTTAAAAGAAATCGTAAACTGAAAACGAATATTCTTATTCGCAAACAGTATTCGAATATTCGTCCGTTTTTCCAATATTCGAATATTCGTTCCCATCCCTAGTATTTACTATTTATGATATATTAGTTGGTTAGAAGCTTCTGTAACGCGGCAGAGATCCTGCTACGGGCGGATTTAAAGCTAGACTGCCAACTAGAACCTTTTCCCATAGGCGGGTTCCAATTAAGTATGATACCCTTTCGCCAAATTCCGTCTGTGTTGTCTTTACCGCGTAAACGGTTATGATGATATCATTGAAGAATGCTCGGTTTCCTCGTGCGTTACCCTCCAGTTGAAACAGTTACAATACTTTGCCGTTCACCCCAACATAGTTAAAAGCCCCAGTCCCAGTTTATGTCCCATAGGGGTTTTGTCCTACACTCTTCCGGACCATCCAGGATCATCCCGGACTATCCCGGATAAGCCCGGATCCAACGCGTATCCAACACGGATTTGACGCCGGATCGGCCAAATTTCAGTCCGGGACGCTCTGGGACAGTCCAGGATGCTCTGGGACAGTCCGGGAGGTCCGTGAGACTGGGGCTTTTAACTATGTTGGGGTGGAGTGTAGGACAAAACCCCTATGGGACATAAACTCTGTGGGACAAAACCCCGTCGGACAATACACCCATGGGATAATACCCCCCCTAGGATTTTAACCCATTGGACAAAACCCCCATGAACATTATAGAATAATCTTTTATTAAGTTTTTATATTTGATGAATTGATTCTTTCGGTCTGAATTTGGATATTTACTTATTCAAAAATAAATGTTTGTATCTATCAGCAAATTAATTGTTCCCATTATCAAAACATGGCACAATATATAGTAGCATAGGTGTGATATGTCAACTTTATCATAATAGGAAGTGGAATTTGAGTATTTCTCGCATTTATTGTTTATTGGAGTATAATTTCCTTTTCCTATAATGTTTTTTGTATCAATTAATTATATTTTTAATCAAGACCAATTTATATAAATTAACTTAAAACATATGCATTGTTTGTATCAAACAAGCATTTATTTTGATTGCACAAACTAATTAATCGAAATAGAGTGTAGATAATACCCCCTCAAAAATTCAAACTAATTAAAACACTCTTAATTATCTTCAATTAAAACCTGTAAACAAAACACAATTTCATATCAAATATCAAAAACACTCTAATAAATACTAAAACACAAAATTAATTATATACCCACAGGGGTATTGTCCACTATTCATTTTAAGGGACGGGGTTTTTGTCCACAGGGTTTTTGTCCACTGGGGTTTTGTCCTATAGGGTTTTTGTCCCACCGGGGTATTGTCCGTGCAATTTTACGACATACGAGTACAAGAAACACAAGTAGAGCAATGACCACTACCATTACAGTCAAATAATTAAAATGTTCCCCGGAACCGTCCTTCATGAGGTTTTCATTGTCTCCCTCTATAACTGCAATATAAACATACTCGTCTGGTTTCTTTAGTACGTCTAGGATATCGTCCTCTGTCGATTCTTCGTTGTCGGAGTTATCTTGCTTTTTAAATCCATTCAATAATACCTTGGTATCTGATGTACCATATATGTATAACGTGGCCTTTCTAACCGATGCATGTTTGTCTGTAAACAGAAATAAGAACAGGTTCAAATCAACCTTTTATTTGTCAAAGATGTATATTATCCAATTATTAGGAACTCGCAATAACTCAAATATGTGCTAATTCGAATATATCGTATAACTCGAGTTCATTGTATTTTTTATTTGCATATGAGCCGTTCCACTAAAAACCAACATTTTAGACTCTGCGTAATGTATCGACCCAGATTAGCCTGCGCAGTCCACGCAGGCTAATTCGGGTCGATACATTCCGTCTCAGATGGATAGAGGTATAGAGTAGTGATTCCTGAATCGGAAAATCCACAGGAGGCGAAAAGTGCCTGTCCGGGCATAATCCACAATGTTGGTTTTCTTGGGAAACGGCTTACATACGAGTATTTATGTCAAAAGTGACTGCGAGAAGGCGAAGGTTCGACTAATGAACGACAAGTCTGTTGCGGTTAAAGTTTGATGTGTAAGTACGTCTTTTGTTAATGTATTTGAGACAAAGAGAATATCGACATATGCTTATTCTACACAAACTTACAACTTTTATTCGCCGTTTTGTCATACTGTGTCATGATAAGAGACCATTTCCCTACAGGCTGTTCCCCCCAAAACTGTACAGATGTAAAGTTCCAAGTCCTGAGAACAGTTTTCTTGGTTATTTTTAATGGTAGCGTTCCCATGGCATCACTTAGAATGTACGAGCGTGAACCCGATGGGGATTGCAGCTGTAATGCTAACAGACGTTCTCTTGTAGCTGTGTATCGTATATTGACAACCACGTGCTCTACTGAATTTATGCATGTGTTTAGATGTTCACAAGTTTTAACTTCAAATTCGACTAGATGCGCACTTGGCCTCCTTGCTCTCGGTTTTGATGTGAGTCTGAAATGGATTTGTTATGATTAAACTACGCATTTATTAATTAAGTATTTGCTGTATTAAAACTAATTTTGATTTAATGTGATGCATTTCCATTATTTATTTCATGTGATGCGTTACTTTAAATGTGATTGCATGTGATGCATTACTTTAAATGTGATTGCATGTGATCCATTACTTTAAATGTGATTACATGTGATTCATTACTTTAAATATGATTTCATGTGATGCATTACTTTAAATGTGATTGCATGTAATGCATTACTTTAAATCGGATTTCATGTGATGCATTACGAATTAATCAGCAAATTAAAGCTCCATATCTCAGACTTTGTTGTATGACGCCATTACCCTCCTAATACTAATAGCATCTTTCATCTTCAGCTTGTATACTTTAACACTGTTTAAAAACATTTAGATAAACAATAAAAAATAAATACTTTCTAACAATGCGTTAATGAGAATATTTGTTGATTTGCGGTTTCATATCGAATATTATTAAAATGGAAAATTTTTCAACAAATCTTCACCGTCGCGGAAATATGGATTTTAACATTTAAAGTTGCTATCTTACCGAAAACGACACGACTTTCTTTTATCTTTTTGCTAAAACCTATATATCTATGGAGTAGATTTGTTTGAATACTCAATATGTGGCCTATCTGTGTCTGAATCTTCGACAAGTATCGTTTAATGTTGCATGTAGTAGAAAGATGTTTTTAATTGAAAAATATTGAATTATCTTGGATCTTTGTTTATTTTGCCATATCGATACGGTTGAAGGAAACACATATAAAACTTAAAATTTTAGGATGAATACATAATAGTATGTTTTAGTCAATCAATTTTCTCAAAACAAAACAATTATTCCAAAGTGCAAGAAATAAAAGAAAAAGAAACATTGAGGACAAATTTGAGTTATAATGTAAATTGCATTTTCTTAAATTAGAAGTCATGTGATGTATTACCATTGCGTTGAAGTCATGAGATGCATTACCTTGAATTTGAAGTCATGTGATCTATTACCATTGGTGTCAAGTCATGTGATGCATTACCTTAAATATGAAGTCATATGATGTATTACCTTAAGAATGAAGTCATGTAATGCATTTAGCTAAATTGGAAGTCATGTGGTGCAATATCATTACTTTCAAGTCATATGATGCATTTCCATTACTTTTGAGTCATGTGATACATTATCATAACATTGAAGTCATGTGATGCATTATCATAACTTTGAAATCATATGGTGCATTATCATAACTTTGAAGTTATGTGGTGCATTATCATAACTTTTGAGTCATACGATGCATTATCATAACTTTAAAGTCATGTGATGCTTTACCATAACCTTGAAGTTATGTGATGCATTACCATTCCTTTGAAGTATTTGCCGTATTAAACCTATTTTTGACTGAATGTGATGCATTTCCATTATTTATTTCATGTGATGTATTGCTTTAAATCTGATTTCATGTGATGCATTACTTTCAATCTGATTTCATGTGATGTATTACCATTACTTTGAAACCATGGGATGCATTGCCATTACTCTGTAGTCATGTGATGCATTACCTTAAAATAGATTTAGAATGGTACGCAGATGCTATTTGCGCTGGTACAGGTGTCCAAGTTTCTGCGGTTACAGCGAATCCTGTAGCATTCATCATACCATACCCAAAGTGTGCATTATCTGAAAATAAAAGTTCTTGTTGCAAATTCGTAATAAAAGGTGTCTTACTATAGGATTAGATCGGGTTTATATGCGTGCGGACAGTGATGCTCTGGTGAATTTTCAGTGTGTGCATATTCACCAAGACACCAAATCGCCTGACGAAACCATCATTATTTCCCACAATCTTTAGTAAAACGGTATTTTATACCCATAACTTCATCGCGCTAATCCCTAGCTTACTTTACGCGAGATTCAACAATAATGGGGCGGGGGGTGGAACAACGTTAATCGTGACGATGCTGACTACCGGCAGCTTTGGTGAAGTGCTTTTGGGCAAATCACATTTCCTATACAAGTACTGTTGAGTCAACGAGGGGACATCTGAAAACACTGGAGATATGAATGTTTGTTTGGTATTTACGTCGCGTTCAACAAATACTATAGTTATATCACGGCGTTTCCTGGGTTAGTTACCAGTACTACATGTCCATATGCTGACACAAGCGAGTCGTTATGATAACCCCACAGCCCTGAACGCCGAAGAGGGAAAACAATTTCTTCCATTTTAAAAGTATTTGTTGAAATTTAGTAGTCGTAGTAGAAATAGTTGTAGTAGTACATGTAGTAGTAGTAGTATAAGAGGAATAGTAGTATAATAAGTATTAGTAGTTGTAGAAGTAGTAAAAAAGGTAGTAGTAGAAGTAATAGAAGTAGAAGTAGAAGTAGAAGTAGAAGCAGAAGTAGTAGTAGTAGTAGTAGTAGTAGTAGTAGTAGTAGTAGTAGTAGTAGTAGTAGTAGTAGTAGTAGTAGTAGTAGTCCATAGTAGTAGTGATAATAGTAGTAGCAGTAGTAGTAGTAGTAGTAAAAGTAGTAGTAGTAGTTGTTAATTTGTTGTTGTTGTTGTTGTAGTACTATTTATGTTGCAATGGTTTCGTTTGTTATTGTCTTGTATAGACAATTCAATTGCTACAAAGGGTCAAATCCCAAAACAAAACATTTAAAATGCAATCCAGAAATGTTACCCCTAATGTATAAGTAGACTCACATTTAAGTCCCGCAGCATTCGTTGTTGAATTCCTGGCCGTCTTCAAACCATCTAATGAAGACGTTAATATCAGTATGTATTGTACATCTCGCCACGACAATCTGTAAAGATAAAATGAGCAAAGCTATGTGAAAATCGATCGTAAGGCATTTAAAAACAGTGTTTTTCAAGATCAATCTTTCTCTGCATTATGCATGGCAGGTTTTGAGAAATTTATGTAAATCAATATCAATATGGATCCATAACATTTACCGAACGCGATTTTCATTCAGCTGGATAGCAACATGGGATGATTCTCGTTATGCAAGTTACCAAAATGGAAGAATAACAGAACGAAGATTCTCAGTACATCAGAATGTGAACGATTCTTGTTATGCAAGTTACCAAAATGGAAGAATAACAAACCGAAGATTCTCAAAACAGCAGAATGAGATGATTCTAGTTATGCAAGTTACCAAAATGGAAAGATAACAGAACGAAGACTCTCAATACAGCAGAATGATATGATTCTCGTTATGTAAGTTACTAAAATTGAAGAAAAGCAAAACAAACATTCTCAATACAGCAGAATGATATGATTCTCGTTATGTAAGTTACCAAAATGGAAAGATAACAGAACGAAGACTCTCAATACAGCAGAATGATATGATTCTCGTTATGTAAGTTACCAACATTGAAGAAAAACAAAACGAACATTCTCAATACAGCAGAATGATATGATTCTCGTTATGCAAGTTACCAAAATAGAAAAATAACATAAAGAAGATTCTCAATAAAGCAGAATGTGATACTCGTTATGCAAGTTACCAAAATAGAAGAATAACAAAACGAAGACTCTGAGTACAGAAGAATGAGATGATTCTCGTCATGTAAGTTACCAAAATGGGAGAAAAACAAAACGAAGATTCTCAGTACAGCAGATTGTGATGATTCTTCTTATGCTAGAAACCATAATGGAAGAATAACAGAACGAAGAACCTCTGTACAGCAGAATGTAATGGTTCTCGTTATGCTAGAAACCATAATGGAAGAATAACAGAACGAAGATTCTCCGTACAGCAGAATGTAATGGTTCTCGTTATGCTAGAAACCATAATGGAAGAATAACAGAACGAAGAACCTCCGTACAGCAGAATGTAATGATTCTCGTTATTCTAGAAACCATAATGGAAGAATAACGAGACTCTCGTTAGGTAATATTAGCAGATGGAGATTCAAGTTAAGTGTCAGATAAGCAGATCGAAATTTTAGTAAAATATCAGATAAGCAGATTGAAATTTTAGTAAAATATCAGATAAGCAGATCGAAATTTTAGTAAAATATCAGATAAGCAGATTGAAATTCTAGTAAAATGCAAGTTAAGCAGATTGAAATTCCAGCTGTAAATGGCATAACACTTTATCAAGCTTTCTTAATTAAACAGTTTATTTTTCAAAACCATAATTTTTTCATACGGAAGAGAAACGATTACAATCAAAACATGAAAGTGCAGACTCTAAACTTGCAGACTCATAAGAAATATTTATGACAAAAGAGTTAAATGAAAATGTTAGTATAAACAACTGTTTACAGGATAAAGGCGTTATATTGAAGAAAACAAAGAGTAAGAAGTACAAATATGCCTAGGCGCATTATGGATCATCACACTTTGAACTGTCCGATCAGGGGAATGTCTCATTTCAAACTGATTGGTAAAGCGCCAATCATTTTATTCGTTACATGCTGGTAAAGCGGAAATGAAAACCATGCAATATCAAACGTAGTAAGGGGAGATAAATATTGTGTTAATTGGCCATTTTCAGACATCAAACCGGTGGGTTTAGTCGATTTACAACCTCCACTTATAATACAAATAGACGATAGGTTATAGCTCGTATATCCCGCATTGCTCTCTGAAACTGTTGTGTGTAAGAAACTTATACTATTCAGAACTATTTGGTAAACCAGTCGTCAGTGATGTCAGCATTTTGTTTTCTCTACTTACTTGTCTTGTAGGCCCAATGCAATTATCCCAGCGCCGATACCAGCTGCAGCCGAGCTCCCTTTAAACTGATCAGTGCATGAACGTCTGTGGGAGGTTGTCAGCTAAGTGGGACAAAACACAAGTATAAAAGATCCTTTTATATTCGCTGCTTGGGACTATCGTCTATTAGATCGAAGATGGGTAGAACCCTAGCTATATCTATATAGCTACATTGTATGCAAGACTATTTCTTTTCAAAATCAAACCTGCAAAATTTCATAAACTGTACTATAAGGTTTAACCTTGAATCAAATAAACACAACGTTCAAATGAATTGTTGTTTTTTCTACCATTTAGGATTTAAATCCAATGGTAAAACAAAATGGCATTGTCCAACATAAATACAATTCCTGAATTGGTTGTAGTGTATTGGTCATTCTGGACCTTTGATAATTTACGACGATTGACATAAGCTAACGTAACTAGCGTCATTCATCTTACTCAAACCAAAGTAACTTTATTTCAATACAGTGTCTGTGAACCAACAGACTAAAAGGTAAGTATGGGCAGGTAACAAGTAGCCTTTGGCGTACAGGTGCTCGGAAGCCGTGACACACACGTTTCGTTAACTGGCTCCAAAATTATAAAAGTTTAATTTGTCCTCAGAATTAATGCTCAAGTATCTGATTGGTAAGAAGCATATTCGTTTTCCAAATTGACCAATCAGACGCCTTATTTGGAGCATGGAGTTCACTTCTGAGCACTGAGAACGTTTTCAGAGTTTTATAGTTTCGGACCCTATTCGTCATGATATAACTGAAATAGCGTTGATTAGCGGAATATCGCCCCCTTGTGATGATCAAGCATGTCCCAAAGCACGTGCATTTTGTATTTCGTTAAAGAATAGTTCTGAACATTTTAGGTTAACATAACCCTGTCCATTTTCTCAGTCTTATCTGAATATACAAACGTTGACAGAATCTTCAAACAAGCTTGTGTAAGTAATATATGAACAATGTAGGTCTTGATCAGACTGAGTGGATACACAGGGCGATTGGAATCTGCACTGTTCGTAAAAGCCAACTTGTTTCTTTCCAATTGGCGGGCTCTTCTATGCTTTATTAACCAAAATTGATAGTCTGATTTCTGTTAAAGATAAACTGACAGTTGACAATACACCATCGGGTTAAGGACAAAATGCTTAAGCATTTGTTACCAAAACCTCTAACTTATTTGTGACAGTATACTGAAAAAAATTATGTGAAAATCTCTTCTACCTTCATAACACAATTCCATCATTTTTCTGTCAAATTTACGTATGAGAATATGCTTTGGAAGCTCAAACGAATTGTCTCTAGCTGTGAACAATGCATATCTTGATCAGAATGTGTGAATGCACAGAATGATCGGGAGCTGCACTTTTAACAATGCCAACTTCTACCTTTTCTTATTGACGCACTGATACATTGTTTATAAACCATATGTTTGGGAAATGAATCATCTCCAGGAGACAACATTTTTGTAGATTTAAAAAACAGGAGTTTGTGCGAAATACTAATTTATTCTTTATTTAGGCTTCCGAATACAGGTATCTATTCGACAGAAGATGGTGTG
Source organism: Serripes groenlandicus (assembly GCA_031761405.1). Lineage (NCBI taxonomy): Eukaryota > Metazoa > Mollusca > Bivalvia > Cardiida > Cardiidae > Serripes > Serripes groenlandicus. The sequence continues at coordinate 14,046,459 of JASEVX010000007.1, forward strand.
AAAAGAAGTTTGATCTTACAAAATTATCAGCATCTAACGTTTTGCCGTCACCTAAAGCGGAGGCAATGATGCACGCACACGGTATAGCGTATTTAGGAACCGTTCCACCTTTCGCAATAGATCCTATGGTTATCGTATGAATACTATTCGCTAAGACGTCCATATTTCCATCATGGAGATCATCTGCTTTGTCACCAAGAGAAAATACAAAGATCGATCCTCGACCCTTTCTACCCTGTTTCAAAAGAAGAAAAAGCACTTTAGTGTGAAAGACTGAGAAATGGCTTAGTCATTGTTAGTCATGAAGCAGATGTCGAGCGTGATCAGTATAAAATAAAAGCTTGTTTCGATATACGTAAAAAACATGATCAAGCTAAACACAAGTGAATTAAACTACTAACTCGGTTATGCATCGAACACTCGTCAGTCATATTTCTATAATTTTCAAAATAATTTCATTTGTCCCGACTTATGTCTTCTCTTTCATATGTATTCATCTTTACGTCTATCTGTCGACGAAAACGTCGCTGTCCAAATTATGGTAAATCTAGTTAAACCACACTTTCTTAACACAAACAATGTAGCTCTTTTAATTAAAGAAGAGTGTCCGAAGGAACGCAATTGTCACCTGCAAATATGTCAGTAAACGAAAGCCGTTAACAACAGACAAACGACGGAAAAGTGATCCATGTGTGTCTTTCTATACAGGCATGGCGACAAAGGCCTTAGGCCCATACACATACAAACAGATATATACATATATAGTATAGAACATGACTGAAGGTGACAAAGACTAATATATATATGAAGCAAATATTTCAGCTTGAGCTTTCTAAAAGGCATTTTCTTTCTTAGAATGCATATTATAAATACATTGCTTAATTTCGTATAACAGTAGAACTTGGACTGGACATTAAATAATAAAATTCTTCTATTAGCATGTTCTCTGTAATATCTTGGAATATAAACAATCCTTAAATCAGTATACAGAGGACAAATTAGCAAAACATGAACTTTTGAGACGTATGTAGTTATTCCAGAAGTGGTTACTAGATACTTATATACATGTAGTTAGTTATTCCAGTGCTGTTATACTTTATTACAAAGAACTCGCAACGGACTCGCGATAGTTTGTACTTAGGAAAACAACGAGCCTGTAAGACGGTGGCAAAATTATTTCCGACGTTTGACAAAAGTGATAAATTTAGGTCAATGTGACACATGTCTTTTATCTTCCACCAAGGGACTAACAGTCTATGTCGAAAAGCAGTCAGTTGCGTGGAAAGGCTCACGTGTGGAGTAGTTGAAAGAGACATAGACAAGTGAAATGGCCGCTGTGATATGACTGGTTTTGAAACCGTCGCTTAACCCCCCAAATAAAAAGATCCATCTTACCTGTGTTACACCAGTAAGTAGACTATCTCGCATGGAGAGTGTTGGTTCTGAGAATGCGTATTTGTTGTTATAGCTATTAGAAAACATCTGTATTTCCTGGTTCCTGTGTGTCAATGCCCTGGGTATATATCTTTCGACAAAGTCCGGATTTTTCCAATTCATCGAATTATGTAATTTAAAAACAACTAACGCTGAAATAAATAAAAATTAATTTCTGACTCAATATGACCAATATTCGACCTTGACCTAGACATAGTTCAGACAAACAGATTTCATGCTGCTGAAGACAAAAATGCGGGCTCCAGAGTGTTAACAAGATTTGCCATATTCAAGATTTGACTTCATAGCATTAAGATAAACATTATGACCAAATTTAAAGCTGCTGAATTAAAAAATGCAGTGTTAACAAAGTTTCCTTCAATTTGGCATAGTGACCAAATTTTTGAACAGACATGACCAATATTCGAACTTGGCCCACCAAGACAATCATCCTGATAAGGTTTTAACATGATCAAGTTAACAAAAACTGTCCGCAAGACAGGCTGCTCGACTACTTGGCCATTTGATAATATAGACAACAGTTGTTACTGAGATAATGGCTTGATAGTATAGAACTATAAATCAAGTTGGATTAGTCTTGTTTGAAAAGCATCTGCTGTTTGTGAGAAAAGGCCTAGCATGGAAAACTTAAACCCAAAATTGTAACTTCACAAAGGGCCATAATTTATAATAAACTCAGTCAAGAGTTACCTAATCTGATTGTTAGATACCTTTAAAGACTATATTGAAGCTTTAAATCAATCTCTGAGTGGTTACTGAGATGTGTGCATGATCGTGCCATGCATGCAAAACTTTAACCAAATTGTTAAAAGTCAAACAAGAGCCATAATTTGTATTAAATTCATACAACAGTTATCTAACTTGACTTTCTGACACCACTGAAGACATGAATGAAGTTTCAATTCAATACCATTAGTGGTTACTGAGATATATCAATGCAATTACCTTGCATGCAAAACTTTAACAAGAATTTCGTATAAAAAGGGCCAGAATTGGCAGTATATGCTGGAAATAGTTATTAAACTTGGTTGTTTATATATAGGTGTGATGGTAAAGAAGGGTTGTATAAAGTTTCAATGCAATACATCAAGTAGTTACTAGGATATGGACTCTTTAAGGTTGTTGCACCCAAAACTTTAACCAGACTTTCTAATTAAAATCAAAGCGCCAATGGCACTAAAATGCCGATCGTATATAAAATCCTGCAAAGTAACAAGCAGTATCTCGGGTTAGGCCTTGCGATTTTCAATAATAGTGCACTCTGGTGCGGGTAAATTTGAGAAAGTCTGCATCATTTGACAGTAGAATAATGTTAGTTTGCCAGAATTTTGTCTTGGTGATTTTTAAGTTACGTTCTAAAATTGGTCATGATGTGTTCATCACCAGCTCGCTAGGCCATATTAAGATAAAATATTTTGTACACTTTAGAAATGACTAAATCATGATAGAAAGGAGAGAAAACAGTATCCATTAGTTTGGTGTTTGTTTCAATGATGTCAGATATTGAACAGGTCTGTTAAACTTAGTTCGTTCACATTGAAGGTTTTCTCCCTAGGAAAGTTAAACTACTTTGAAAAAGTTGAGAGCAAACACAAACACAAACAAGAGGGCCAAGGTGGCCCTAAATCGATCACCTGAATGATAGTTAATTAGAAGCAAATATTTAACTGCAAATATCTGTGAATATTTAATCAGGATATGAAATGAAACTGCAAGGAGTGGACACTCAGTTAAAGAAATAGTTTATCAGTAAAAGCCATTTGTATCTTGAAATCTAACAAAAGCTTTAATAAGAATGGAATTATAATGTTTTCTCATGTTGCACTTTTCCTGATGCGGCTTTGCTGCCCTGTTTGTCAACGAAATCAATATGGCTTGAACAGTATATATAGAGAGTCACTAAAAAAAACATTTCTGCCAAATTATCTTAGAATGTGACAAATATATTATGGAGGTTTTTAAAGTTTGGGTCTTTTTCTCAATTTCTGATGCCGCAGCAACACAAGTTATGCACAGAATGTAAGTCTTTGAACAATTTTGAGAGAGGACCATCAAAGGAACATTCCTGTGAAGTAACATTGAAATTGGTCGAGTGGAATGGTAGGAGTTGTCATTTGTACAGAAAACATGCGACTTATACAAATAAAAAATGAATTAAGTAAATAACTAGGCATATATATATGTTTTATTGTGAAGTATATTGAGTTAAGATTCCTACACAGCCTTCTTTATTGGGGTCAGGGAATGCCCTTTTGATTTACTTATTGCCAGTTTTCTTTTTTCATACACTGGATCAGTTCAATGAATTTTATATTTTGCGTGATGTGGTAGATACTCCAAGTTCTTTTAATTCAGGGAAGCTTAATTCATTTTGGCATTTCCGAGAACTGTCAAGATCATCTTTCAATCCGCAGTTTTAACTTTTCATTAATTGAAATCCCGTTTCTGGTACCTTCCTTTGAATTTTGTAATACTAGGTAAATATCTGAGTTCCATTTAACAAATTGATATAAATTGAAAATAATTGAAATTGACATTTTTATTATTAACAATCGAAAACTCGTCAGTCCCATAATTATCAGAGACATATTTTTCTGAATTAATCTGTCAGGAAACATAATCGTCGGAATCGGAATTTAAAAAAGCTGACCTGTGGCGCAGATGTAATATCTACCTTATCTGTATTTGTTTTTTAATCGTGTTGAAAAATATAGGCTGTGTATAATTAAACACAATACACAGACGACACACCAATTAACATATGCTCCATTATAAATATGATGTAATTGAGTTAAATCAAAGTACTGAAAGTACTAAAAAAGTAGATTTGTGATCGTTTAAGCAGCGGAGATGCAGAAGTGCATATATAACTATTTATTTAAAACAAAGCCCCACCATGACAGACACGTAATGATGCATCAGGCCAGAATGAAATATTTCCAAGATCATAAATTCTTAATGGTCTTGTGAAAATTAATTGAACCAAACTCCGAATATATTATTCAGTCCACATTATACTTTTTAATGATCATATTACGCAATAGCTCTACGGAAATCCCAACATGTACATTCATGACAGTATATTGTCTTCCTATTTATTGACTGTACTTAACCAACTTATGCATTCAGAGTATGGACTCTATTAATATAATATATTAATGTTTGCATCTCCAAAACAGAGGGCAAGCGTGGGTCTGAATCGATCACATGAGTGGCATATGTGTAACTACTAATATCGGATTTTTTTTAATCAGGAGCGTGAATCAAACTGCTAAGAGTGGACACTGTAAATGAAACATATACATAAAGGATATTTGTTATGAAATTAAATCTTTGAACAGTTTGTAAGAGGACCACCAAAGTATCATTCCCGTGAAGTTTGGTTGATATCAGTCCAATGGTTTGGGAGGAGATTTTGTTTAAAGCTAAACGGTCATTTTGTCAATATTCTGATGCAGTATGGCAGGTACCTTTCAAACCAATCAATATGGTTTGAACAAATTACAAATGTTTCATGAAATCAGACGATAACTTGAAAAGAAAGAGAACTATTATGTTTTGTCATTTTGCACCTGTTCTGATGCCGCCTGGCTGCCATCCTTTTCAACCAATTAATACAGCTTATGCCAATCCTGTAGATGGTCAAACAAGGAACATTTGAACTCAATTATCTTGGAATCTGACTAGCGGATTCTGAGAAGCAGAATTTTATAAATTATGCATTTTACTTGTAACTATGTCTTCCAACAAGTCACTGTGGCTTAAATAATTATGAAGAGGGTCACCGAGGGAACAAATAAGACAAGCACTTTTATAAAAATAGAGTTTTAGAATGTTGTCACCTGGTTTCTATGACTTTCAACCAATCAATAGCACTTAAAACATGTAGAGGGTCGCTGCTGATTGAACAGTTTTGCTAATTCAGCTTAAAATCAGACAAGCACTTTCATAAGAATGTAGTTTAAAAAAGATGTCATTTTGCCCCTTTTCTTATACCGGCTGATTGCCGTGTTACAACCAATCAATGTGATTATATTTGTAGCTAGTTATCCAATCATAGCCTTATATCACGTTATTGGTGTCAGAGAAGCTAATTAAGAGTAGAATATTGTGTAACAAGCGCACCGCCTTCGGGTGCCTGACGCTCGTCTGATATTATCCTTTTACGGTTCATTTATTTTATATAAAATATATTCAAATTCAAAAAGAATATTTACATATTATAATGACCGCACACAATTGCTATTGTTCAAGTATTGAAACAAGATTAACCGTGTGGAAATAAATCCAAGTTCATATACATGATAAGGAAGATCTACACGTTGGATGGCTGTCACAATCAGTCAAGATCATAAGTTGAGTCTTGTGTATGCATGTACAGGCAAATGAGATTTGTACATTAAGTCAACTGTAACTAAAGATATTTGATATATTACTGGTTTCCTATTTTTAGTAATAGTGACCTTGACCCCCAAAACACAATCCGAAGATTTTCATTATATATTGAAGTACATTATGTTTTTATTGTTTGCGAAAAATTAGAAATCAATATAACACAAAAAGAAGAAACTGTGTCCAATTTTCATAAACGACCAAAATACATCAAAATTTATGTTTTTTATCCCAAAAGACAGGCCCGCTCAACATCCGCTCAACATCTTTATCATTCAATGTGAAGAAGGGTATAAGATGAACAAGGTTTCCATATGTTAAAGTAATAGGTTTGATAGTTTCCATGTAAGAGACCAAAACGCAACATTTAACCAACTATGTTCAATTCTCAAAATCGACCAAAATACATAAAAAGAATGTTATTTACCCTTAAAAACAGGCCCACTCAGAATCATTATCATACAATAGGTTTGATAGTTTCCATATAAGTGACCTAAATGGAAAACGGAAACAAGAACGCCAATTCTCAAATCAACCAAATTACATCAAAAGTGATGCGTTTTACCCAAAAAAACACACCACACTCAGCATCTTAGCATACATTGGGTATTAGATGAACAAGTTTTCCAAGTTTCAATGTACTAGGTTTGATAGTTTCAATTTAAGTGACCTAAACGCAAAACTTAACTCTAAAGATCAACCAAAATACATCAAAATTGATATTTTTTACACTCAGCATCTTTAGTATATAATGAGAAGAAGGGTACTAGATGAACAAGTTTCCAACTTTCAAAGTATTAGGTTTGATAGTTTCCATGTAAGTAACATAAACATAAAACTTACCCAAAGCCGCCGATGACGACGACGATCAAGTGACGACAATAGCTCGTCTTTTTTTCCCAAAAATCAGACGAACTAAAACATGTTTTTGACAATTTCACCCTTTCTGATGCCACACCAAACTCTCCGTAGAATATAAATATACTGTGCAATTTCTTCATTTGCTACAATATTTCCAAAAGTCGTCTGCTGCAGAGCCCTCACAAAGGGTATGTATGTGGGTTAGGGTTGATATCTTAGGATTATTTTTCGGAGAAGTTCAGAATAGCATAGAAGACAGTGTTGCAAAAGGAGATATTGCTTTTTATGTCTCCTTTTGACACAATGCTTTCAAAAGTTGTCTGCGGAAAAAACATCTATAAGTGGAAAAAATGCTAATCAAATATCACAACCTAATCTAATATTTCAGAATGAACAAAGTAAGGTTCAACATTAACTTTTGGAATAAACTAGACCAGACCTTATCTAGAGGAAACACACACAAATTATACAGTACTTTCTTCTGATTCCAAGTTAGAACATCAAATAATGATAAATACTAACCCTTTGCCACATACAGACGTTTTCTGACACCTCTGCAGCACTGCAGCAGACGACTTTTGAAAACATTATGGCAAAGGAAGAAATTGCTCATCATGATGCCACAATGGCAATGTTTTCAATTATTTTCAGAAAGTATACTTTCATTTAATGAGAGTTTCTCTGCTTCAGATTTATTGTTAATATGCTGTATTACAGTACATTACGTTTTTGGTTTTTTTCACCTTCATATATGAGTTATTCTAAACTATTGTCTTAATTGTTGGGATCCCTATTTAATTGGCTTTATAGACATGGAATTTCCAATAAACATTCGAGAAGAGAATCGGCAGTCAATATTTTCGTCCGTAAATCTATCCTTTTGATTCGTTTGACAACAAATTTCGGCAGATATGACGGAATTAGAACACGACCAGTCGGTCTTGCCAGATGCGAATGTAGCTAGACCGGACCAATGAACAATTAGTGAGTGTCGTTCGGTCGTGCGTTAATGTTGAACCATGCAAACGGTTACAATTTACAAAGGGTAATTTTTTAAGGCGGTCGTACACACTTAGGGGTGGGGTGTAGTGATATCCTTGTCCTTTATATTACACCTAAATATGATATTTATACATTCAGAGACTTGTAGTTTTATTTGGTTACCAAAAATAAGCGGAATTTATTTTACATATATGACTTTTATGTATGCATTCGTAATTCAGTCTATACTTGTTTGCACTATCTGTTTGTGTGTTCTTGGGCATTAACATCACGTGACTTCAAAACCTGACTAACTATAGTAGATTTTGCAAGAAAATCTACTTAAAATGTAAACATTAGCCTTCTTCGTGTCTGAATACAGAGAATATTATTGCGCGACACATACGCCCATTGTTGAGTGACGTAATAAGCAGGTGCCCGTTAGATCACACGATGATTGATTGGCAAAGGATTGATAATAAGATTTGAGATGTATCGATCTACATTGAGTTAAAATATGTAAATATTAACATTCTTTATATTTGGGCAGAAAATATGGTATCATTGCGTGTTTTATCAGCCATGCATGAGTCTTGAAATTCCAAAATGTCTTATAAATAGCTTGCCAGACTGGTTCCCTATAGACCCGACCGTCGGGCAAATAATTTTGATATAAAGGGAGGTAATTCATAAATCATTACATTATTCCTAGATTCTATGTTGAATATAGTACAAATACATTTATTTAAACACTTTTCGCAGTAAAATCCTTTTAAAAAGTTATATTTTGTAACCGAGATATTTTTATTCATTCGGAAGTAATATAGAGTTGCTGAGATGTTTTCTTAAAATAGTTTATATAATTGAAATTAACTGTAATTAATACTACAAGACAAGAAACACTGCAGCTTTTCACTAGATATTGCTTCTTGTAAGGTCATGACAATAGATGCTCGGCCCATACATTTGAGAACAAGAAGTAGGCATCACCTGCTTCTCATACACTTAAACCTTCTAACAAAAGTAATAAACCGGCTTCTCGTCAGAAAGCGTATGTATGTGGGGAAGGTTTAAGAATGAGAAGTTCCACTTAACATGTTCCTTTCTTACTTAAGCAGACCTGATTTTTGACTGGGGCTTTAGTCCCTGGTCATAGTAGTAAAACCATTTTATTCGGAGTTGGCAGCCTGCTGTTAACACCCAACAACGTATTTTAGGGTGAGACTGCGCGAGAAAAATAGTTCATCATGGATTCAACAAAACTGCATTTAAAAGGTTAAGATCTCCCCAAACAATATCATTATAATGTTGTTGGAACATCAGTGAAAAACTAAGGCGTGAGTACTCCAATATAGGTTTAACAAATGCTTTAGAAATTAATGCGCCGAGAGGTTAAATATGGAATGCTATTAACATTCGCGAAGTGGAACGGTAAAGGACAAAGATGTCGCGTGTTAAATGCAGTGGAGGATTTACCAAGGGCGTAGGGCCCGTTGCCGACCCCACTCCCCCACCCCCTCCCGAAACTAGGTCACTAGGCCAAATTGAATGGAAATCTTGTTAACACTCTGGAGGCTTCAATTTTAATTTGAGCATGTTGAAACTGAATCACAATGTTTGTCTTGATGATATGTAGGCGAAGTTTGAATATTGGTCATCTCTGTTCAAAAACTAGGTCACTAGGCCAAATTGAAGGAATATCTTGTCAACACTGTAGAAGCCACATTTTTTAAAATGTGATCAGAATGTTTATCTTTATAATATCTAGGCCATGTTTTGCTTCAGCAGTTTGAAACTTTGTCTGATTGTTTGTATTGATGATATCTAGTCCATGTACGAATATGGGTAATATCGAGTAAATAAAAATAGGTCACTAGGCCAAACGAAGGAAAATCTTGATAACACTCTGGATTTTGCATTTTGAATCTTTGGCAGAATAATTATCTTGATGATTTTTGCATTGTTCAAACACTTTCTCCCAGTCTAGAACATGGTTTAGAGAATTAATTCTACTTGATGGAATTTGATTTACATTGACATATTTCTCAATATAATAAGGCAGAAACTTCAACATATTCTGCCTCAACCTGCTGTCAAATTTTCCTTTGATTCTTCATGTCTGAAATGTGTAGACTTGTGAGCTCTTGCACTCAGGTGAGCGATATCGTGCCAACAAGGCCCTCCTGTTTTAAAATTGGCAGTTTCATAATATTTACTATTTTTGATATGATCTTTCAACTTCTTAACAATAAATACATAAACATAAGCTGCAATTGTTATTTCCTTTCACAATTGCCCTACTTCTCCAACGTTCCTGCAGCCCCAAGGCCGTCAGCACATCGGTGCTTTTATTAAAGATTACCCATGGGGAGAACCATAAAGTGGGCTTTAACCCTTTCCCACATAAACAAAACAAAAACACGGAAAAGCTCTATAAATGTAGGTAATTACTACAAAGAATTGAAAACATTTTGGCAAAAGATGAAATTGCTCGTTTTTCAAAAGTTGTCTGCTGCAGAGGCGTCAGAAAGCGTCTGTATTTAGGAAAGAGTTAATTACATAGTCAATTGTTCAGAAAATGAGTAATTGGGAAATAAAAAGTTGGTTGCTATAGACAGGGTATTACTAAACAAAGGTTTGACTGTATATGAGAATAATTGCAGGGACAGACTCACTTTCAAGTCAACTTTCTCCAGTTATGCCAGAGCTATATCCCCTTAAATAGTGAAATTTAGTTTGATATGATTTGTCTGATCTCTAAGTGGAGCACTCCTAACCCAATCCAGGGGTTGTAAGTTCGAATCCTAGCACGGCCAGTTGTAAGTTCGAATCCTAGCACGGCCAACATTCTTTCCGACGTTTGACAAAGGTCACTGTGACAAGCGGCATTCGTCTTCCACCCATGCGCTAACAGTCTTTGTCGTAAAGCAGTCAGTTGCTTGGAAATAATGTTTTGTGGAGTAGTCAGTACTAGTGTGAGAAAGCCAGGAAACACATTGTAGAATATAATGCTACAATAAATGTATCAATAGGAGCAGCTCTTCCTTTGCAAATTTGTTGAATGTTGGAAAGGGTTGTTTATTGACTGTTGATAACTATTTTACTTTCTGTAATCACTTTTTGTTCAGTCTGCTTTTGGTGAGCTCGACATATAGCTGTTAGACTGGCGGTTCTGTGAGTGATTCCGTGCCTCCACTAGTCTGTCTGTCCGACCCGCATCTTAACCATGCATAATAGGATTTCTAAGAAAGTTGGCACAAAAGTGCACCATGATGAGGTGGTGTGTCGTGCACAAAAATTCAGGTCTTTACCTCAAATGTTAAGGTCACTCGTAGAGGTCAAAGGTCAAAATGAGTACTGTTTGATACGACTGACTTCTCCGGCTCGCATCTTAACCATGCATCATAGGATTTACAAGGTACTGGACACACATGATTACCATGATGATGTGGCGTGTGGTGCAATTCGTACAATATTCCGACACAGGGTTTCAACATGCTTAATTCGAAAATGTGGTCTCTAAAGTGTACAAACTATTTTATGTTAATATAGCCTAGCGACCTGGTGATGAACATGTGATAACCCCCAAAAAAATAGCCTACATAAAACCAAGACTAACATTCTAATAAAGTTCCATTATTCTTGAGCTAAAACGTAGGTCTATCGAGTTCCAACTAATTTTTTCTTAAATATCACCAGGACAAACATTCTGGCAAACTAACATTATTCTTCTGTCAAATGATGGAGCTTTACTTAAATTGACCCGCAACAGAGTGCACTTTTATTGAAACCGCAAGGCCTACACCGAGATACTGCTTGTTACTTTGCAGGATCAACTACATGATCGCCACTACATTACCTTCGGCGCTTTGATTGTTAATACGTCTGCTTCACTCCCGTCTGCAGAATGGAATACGCAAGAAGATGTAATAACTCTTTGAAAACGTATGCTAATGTATCATGTAAAAGTAATCCTAATATCGTACGTTTTAGCGATGCTCTATGAAAACCAACCGTACTGTAGTTTATATTACACAAATATAATAAATGAACAGTTCCAGGATAAAACCAACAGTGTGGACTCTGCGTGAAGTATCGACCCGGGTCAGCCTAAGCATTCAAAACAGGCTAACCCGGACAGACACGTTTCGACTCCTGTAGATTTTCTGTTTTAGGAATCATTACTCTATACATATATCCCCCTAAGACGGAATGTTTCGGCCCGGATTAACCTGCGCGGACTGAGTCTGCTGATCTGGGTCGATACATTACGCAGAGTCCATTATGTTGGTTTTGTCGTGGAACAGCTCACATAAATAAAATATCTGTCTAAGCAACCTTGTTAAAGGTTCTAGTGGATACTAAATTACATACGAGTATTTAAACTTTCTAGTACTGCTAATCTGTATCTGACCTGGTCGCAAGGTCTCATGGTAGGTTTTTCGTATAGCACCGATCAATTATAAACAACTTACGGACTACTGAAGATTCATAGGCTACTCCTCTACAGCATAGGTCATTTCCCTTTTCTGCGGCGACAAGTCCTGCGATGTTGTTACCGTGGCTAGAAATAATCATGATTGTTACTGTGGCTTGAAATATAAACATGATTGTTACCGTGGCTAGAAATACACATGATTGTTACCGTGGCTTGAAATAAACATGATTATTACCTTGGATTGAAATATAAACATGATTGTTACCGTGGCTTGAAATAAACATGATTGTTACCATGGCTTGAAATAAACATGATTGTTACCGTGGCTTGTAATAAACATGATTGTTACTTGAAATAAACATGATTGTTACTGTGTCTTTTAATAAACATGATTGTAACCGTGACATGAAATAATCATGATTATAACCGTGATTGAAAATAATAATAGATTGTTATTGTGGCTTAATATAAACATGATTGTTACAGTGACTTGAAATAAACATGATTGTTACCGTAGCTTGAAATAAACATGAATGTTACCGTGGTTTGAAATAAACATGATTGCTACCGTGGCTTGAAATTAACATGATTGTTACCGTGGCTTGAAATAAACATGATTGTTACCGTGGCTTGAAATACACATGATTGTAACCATTACTTGTAATAAACATGATTGTAACCGTTGCTTGAAATTAACATGATTGTTACCATGGCTTGAAATAATCATGATTGTTACCGTGGCTTGTGATAAACATGATTATTACCGTGGCTTGGAAAACCTACACACGCACGCACTCACACACACACATGATTGTTACCGTAGCTTGAAATAACATGAACGTTACCGCGGCTTGAAATAAACATGATTGTTACCGTGGCTTGAAATGAACATGATTGTTACCGTGACTTTAAATAAACATGATTGTTACCGTGACTTGAAATAAACATGATTGTTACTGTGGCTAGAAATAAACATGATTGTTACCGTGGCTTGAAATAAACATGATTGTTACCGTGGCTTGAAATAAACATGATTGTTACCGAGGCTTTAAATAAACATTATTGTTACCGTGACTTGAAATAAACATGATTGTTACCGTGGATTGAAATAAACAAGATTGTTACCGTGCCTTGAAATAAAAATGATTGTCACCGTGACTTGAACTAATCATGATTGTAACCGTGGCTTGTAATAAACATGATTTTTACCGTGGCTTAATATAAACATGATTGTAACCGTGGTTTGAAATCAACTTGATTGTAATCGTGCCTTGAAATAAACATGATTGCTACCGTGGCTTGAAATTAACATGATTGTTACCGTGACTTGAAATAATCACGATTGTAACCGTGGCTTGAAATTAAAATGATTGTTACCGTGGCTTGAAATAATCATGATTGTTATTGTGGCTTGTAATAAACATGATTGTAACCGTGGCTTGAAATAAACATGATTGTAACCTTGGCTTGAAATTAACATGATTGTAACCGTGGCGTGAAATTAACATGATTGTTACCGTGGCTTAAACTAATCATGATTGTTACTGTGATTTGAAATAAACATGAGTGTTAACGTGGCGTGCGTGCGTGTGCGCGTACACACACACACACACACACACACACAAAGGAATTGATCTAATACTTACTCCATAATCCTGTCAGCTTCAGGATAACTTCGATCATACTCGGGATAGAAGTCGTCATGTTTTCGGTCTTTGTTCACAAAGTTATGTGCCAGCTTCGTGTTCTTTAAGGAAACGATTAATATAAGTGTGTCAGACACTATAGCTAGACAATATTGACCTGACCTTTGTTTAGTTGGTGTTGAACGACCATGTAAACAATGTTTTAGTTATATCGCGGCATTCCATTGGTAAGATACCGGTTCTTATGATTCATTTATCTCCACACCAGCGAGTCAGTCGTAAAACTAGCACCATAATCCTGCTCGCCGGGAAGTAAAAGTCATTGCTACAATTGTTAAAGTCTTTGGTATGACACGGCCGGGGATCGAACCCAAAACCGACCAACGCAACGAGGCGGACGCTCTGCCACATCACCACCGGGCCGGGACGTGACCTTTGTACACGACTATTTAGTATTATGTTGTGTTTTCGTAAATTTATATCTCAACATGTCTGCCTTCACAAATGAACTCACCAATTGGATGAGATTACATATGAGCCGTTTCACGAGAAAAACAACATTATGGACTCCGCGTTTTGTATCGACCCTGAGGAATAATATTACCCCTGACGCTTTCTGATGCCTCTGCAGCAAACGGCTTTTTGAAAACATTGCGACAAAAGAAGAAATTGCTCAAAACGAGCAATTTCTCCTTTGGTAACCATGTTTTCAACTCTATTCAATTATTGTACTGTCATTTAAAGGGAGTTTCCAAATTGTTTCGGGTATGTTTTCAAAGTCG
>JASEVX010000007.1:14066013-14091013 GCA_031761405.1 Serripes groenlandicus
AATTTACAACGTACACGTGCAAATACACAATTTTATGTATGTACTATTAACATGTCTTTGGCTACTTGATCTATATTTATTTCATGTATATTGATGTATAGAAATTCGATGATGTTAAAAAAAGCACAATATAAATATGATTCTTGATTCTCCACTATGCCCATACTATATATACTGGCGAAAAAGAACGTGTGTACATGTACGTATTATTGTTTATAGATAACTGTTGTAAAATGAATAGACTATCTAACATTGATAAGTTATCTTTTAAACTGCGTCATGAAGTAGTGTCATGCTTTTCACAATCTCATTAAAACGTGTTAACAAAGTTAACCCTTTCCCACTTGCATTCCGACGCATTTGCAGCAAACGACATTTAAAAACGTTGTGGCTAAATGAGAAATTGCTCACGATGAGCAATTTCCCCTTTTGTCACAATGTTTTCAACTATATTTAATGATTAAACTCTCATCTATGGAGATACATGTATGTCACGTTTTTGTCAATATGTCTATAAAGTCGTCTGCTGCAGAATTGTCGTATGTGGGAAAGAGTCTACGGTCACGCTTTAATGAGATTGATACTTTTCATTTATTGCTGGTCTTAGTCTGAAACCTTCTTCAATTACAACATAATACTAAATAGATAGATACATTATAATACGAGTATATGTATGTCTTTATCAATGCGTGTGTGTATACTATGTATAACTATGTGTATACATGTGTATTATTATCATTGTGCTAATGATCATACTTCATCATTTACATTATATCTATGTATTTATAACTATATGTATACATGTGTATTATTATCATTGTGCTAATGATCATACTTCATTATTTACATTATATCTATGTATTTATAACTATATATATACTTGTGTATTATTATCATTGTGCTAATTATCATACTTCATTATTTACATTATATCTATGTATTTATAAATATGTGTATACATGTGTATTATTATCATTGTGCTAATGATCATACTTCATTATTTACATTATAGCTATGTATTTATAACTATGTGTATACATTTGTATTATTATCAATGTGCTAATAATCATACTTCAGTATTTACATTATATCTATGTATTTATAACTATATGTATACATGTGTATTATTATCATTGTGCTAATGATCATACTTCATTATTTACATTATAAGTATGTATTTATAACTATGCGTATACATGTGTATTATTATCATTGTGCTAATGATCATACTTCATTATTTACGTTATATCTATGTATTTATAGCTATGTGTATACATGTGTATTACTATCATTGTGCTAATGATCATACTTCATTATTTACATTATATGTATGTATTTATAATTATGTGTATACATGTGTATTATTATCATTGTGCTAATGATCATACTTCATTATTTACATTATATCTATGTATTTATAACTATATGTATACATGTGTATTATTATCATTTTGCTAATGATCATACTTCATTATTTACATATAGTTGTTCTATGCCGGAGGAGATTAATTGTTTAAAGACAGATGCAAAATGTTTATCTATGAATTGTTTATATCATGCTATAGTTTCAAGTTCATCTTGGTCGTCATGTTATTATATTTTGTTTAATTAATTTGTTTTCTAAAATGTGTTATTTCTGTAATGTAGTGTCCCTATGGGCTGGTTAGGCCCAATGGAAAATTATTAAAATAAACTTTAAACTTATTTTGACATTTTCCGACAACCTTACTTCCTAGAGTTTTCATTTAAATCGATCACAACCAAGACCTTTTGGACAATCGAAAAAGTAGAAGAAACCAAACTTAAAAGTACTTAAACATGATACGCTCCCGTCCATCGGAAACTGTGTAAGTAAGCTTTTGCGAACAGTGTAGATTCCGACCAGCCTGTGCATTCACACAGTTTAAATAATATCTACACTGCTCGCATAATACTAACATCAGCTTATTAAAAGATTCAATCAAATTGTGTTACCTCTTATGTGTCTCAATAGATGGACAGGACGAACCAAACATATACTGTTCAGAAATGTTAGCTTGTACCTTGAACAGGACACCGCCTCAGTGGTGTAGTGGTAGAGCGTCCGCCTCGGGTCATAGCACATACTTTAACTGATTGTAATGGCTGCCATCCTTTGAGCTCAGGGATGTGGGGTTAGCATTACGACTGACTTGCTGATATCATGATAAATCGACCAGCATTACTGGTAACTTACCCAGGAAACGCCGTGATATAACTCAATAATTGTTGAAAGTGGCGTAAAACACCAAAAACAATCAAACCTTGTACAGGACGTGTGATTACGAAATCTCTATAGATAAAATGCACTGTCGCTTACATAATCAAAGCATGAACAATGTCAATCTTATCAAAACAAAATGAACAAAGGAGCTCGAATACGATTCATTACTATCGTATAAACTGCCTATGTTTTATACTGGTTATCATGTTTAGAATTGTAAAGATACTTCCGTCTTAAGAAATCGTTTTTATCTGACCACATTTTGTTTTGTTAGTGATGTACATCAGCGGATTAGTGATAAATTATCCGAGCAATACTGAGTACCAAGGTATGAAGTCACTTCTATCATTCGAATGATACAACTGGGACTTGAATTCGACCGCCTCGGTGGTGCAGTGATTGAGCGTCGGCTTCAGATGCGCGAAGATGCGGGTTCGATCCCAGGTCGGGTCATACAAAATACTTCAAAAAGTGTAGTAGTGGCTGCCCTCCTTGGCGCTCAGGGTTGCGGGGTAAGCATAACGACTGACTGGCTGGTTTGGTACAAATGGACCAGTAGTACTGGTAACTTACACAGGAAAAGCCGTGATATAACTGAAAAAATGTTGAACGCGGCGTTAAACACCAAAGCAGATGGGACTTGAATTCTGATCAAGGTTCGAGGCGTACACTCTTGGTCGAGCTGGGGTTCCAACTCACAACCCCTGGATTGACAGCCCGCGTCGCTACCGACTGAGCTACCGGGGCTCGGCAGAACGTAGAGCTAATCTTACTTACTTGTTCTATGTATCTAAGTCCAAAACGTTCAGCATTTAACTTTAACGTTACAACACTTTCATGTACATTTATTTGAATCAAATACTCGTTTGTATAGAATTGTCCATTCGTTGTCTTAGAATTAACAGAGCCTGATGTCAACAATAATGTAATTAACAACAGAACAGAACCTCTGATAAATATCCAGCAGGCGACACTACGTGTCGACGACATGGTCGGTAGAATGTTTTAATATACATATATATGCACTCATTAAGTATATATATACCCGGTGTGATAACACACACTCCTGATATGATGATACTCTTTATTCCATCATTTAAAATAAGAAAAAGAGACTAAATTAGTTTAGGGCATAAGAGTACAAACATCCTGGGAAAAACAGAAGTTGACTTTTTATCTTAACATAGAGTTTCAAAACATCGTGAAATTTAAAGTCCGTCATTTAAATGTACATATCTCGATCTTTTCTGTAAAGGGTCAACATGCAGATAACGTATATAAAACGTTTGTGTTATAATATTTTAGGGTGGTGTATTCCCGATTATCCCACATTTTGATTTTTGGGATAAATCATGTGCGTGAAGTTAGCCTGAGTAGCCGGAACAGTCGAAACTCCGGCTACTCCGGCTGTATCAACCGGCCGGGGAATCTGTATTTCATATTACAACGACTGTACGTACCAGCCGCAAAAAACATATATCCGGCTATTCTGGTCATCCTAAAGCTTAAACGACATGCATTATGTGGAAATACATTGTCTGTACATTTTAATATTGGCTGGATTTCTATGCTAAAAGTGACTAGTGAATCTCGTAGGCCTTGAACGAATGCAGAATCGAACCTGGTGGGAGCAATTCTGTCGGCGCTACACATGTTATACTCTTTTTTAACTAAAACAGGAGGGGTGCCATTTCTTGAAATGTTATTCTTGGCTTGATTTGTCACCTGGTGCGACTCGAAGCCAGATCAGGACATCGGTTGCAGCAGGCGAAACTCTCTAACTTGAACAGGTGCAAAGTCGGGACTTTTTTGGGAAAATCTCAACACCGACCGTCGGAGCAAAACATGTAAGGATGACGGCTAAACGTTTAACTCAAACATGTCGGGTGTAAATTCTAGACATCATAACGAGTATCCATCCGCCGGATTAGCCGAAGTTACGACAAATCCGTCTGTATTAATTATGGCGAGCCTGAACTGTCTATATAGACAAGCTGGAACCATCTGCAGTATCTGGAAATTACCTGGACATTTTCATCTTGTCTTGATCATGTACTTAATGCGACTCGGAGCCAAAGTCGGCCCAAGTCAGGCTTGATTTTGCAGTTAGGGTGCAAAGTCGTGTCTTAGTCAGTTGTTGTCGCTTTCACCTGGCATGCATCAATGGGCCGCTCAATCAATCATCTCAAAAAAGAGGCAAGTGAACTCGATATCGTTAGCCACTCTGTCGTAAATCTGGCTGGACGGATGACAGTTAAACTCTCGAATAATAGGCACGCCAAAACGAAGCTGGGAGCCACTCTGTCGGCCCAACTCCGGCTGTGTTTTGCAGCCGGATGCCATACATCCGGGTAGAATCCGGCTAGCGTGACTCGGAGCCAAAGTGTGTCACTTTCACCTGACATATGTCAGGATGCCGGTTATACTCTCTAATTCGAGCAATACACAGCCGGAGTTGGGCTGTAGACTTGCCCAAAATGCCAACTTCATCTGAACATTGCATTCCGGGTGGAATCCTGTTAGTGCGACTCGGAGCCAGAGTGTGGCACTTTCGCCTGACACATGTCAGGATGCCAGTTAAACTCTCTAATTCGAACACGACGGGTGCAAAGTCGGGACTTTGTCGGGAAATCCCAACTCCGGCTGAGCCGACTGACGCAACTTGGCGAAACAGGACCTCATGCAACACGAAGTCAGTATGAGGCGCTTTCACCTGGTATACATCAATCAACCACCCAATCCATATATCTCAAACAATAGGCAAGACAAAACGACGTTCGGAGCCAGTCTGGCGGCCTAACTCCGGCTGGGTTTTGCAGCCGGCTGCCATAAATCCGGGTAGTATCCGGCTAACTTGACTCAGAGCTAGAGTGTGTCACTTTCACCTGACATATGTCAGAATTCCAGTTAAACTCTCTAATTCGAACAGGACGGGTGCAAAGTCGGGACTTTATCGGGAAATCCCAACACCAGCTGAGCATGGCACCCGGCTGACGCATCTTGGCGAAACAAGACCTCATGCAACACGAAGTCAGTTTGAGGCACTTTCACCTGGCATGCATCAATCGCCAAAACGAGGGTCGGAGCCACTTAATATGGATTGAAATAAAATATGTTTAAACAAATTCAGGTGGGGTTTTTAACTATTTTATAATATCCCGTTAGCGGTTATTTTGCAGTTGGTCGTATAAATAACCTTCAATCGCAGAAGTTAATCAACAGCTCCTTCTTGGTTTTATGGTGTAAGAAGTAGGATAATGCAATGAATGTGTGCTATACTTAAATCACAAGTCTCCTAAAATTCTTGGTTAAATGACAATGTCTAATACTCGCCTTGATTTGTTTTTGCATTGTATTTTTGTGTAGAAGTTATTGTTTGTACATGGGTAAGACTTAAATAAATAAAATAAATAAATGTGTTTCCAATCAACATTTTCACAAGCAGCCGGCTACCGTTCGATGCTCAGACACTCTTATTTGTATATTGGTGGCAAAAGAAAGATGCTGGTCACATTAACGTATGTCAGTTATCAGAAATAGTGTTGGCCAAATCATGATTCGAATATATTTTTCTTTGATTAACGCTCCTCGGCGTTACCATTATGCTTTCATGACGTGGCTCGACTTAAAACGAAAGAACAGAGCCTTCTATGTCCGCGAACTCTCGTGGGATTATGGAGACAAATTAAAACATGTGTTTCATAATACGCAACGAATATCCCTTTAACTCGTTCAGATCCAATGGCAATATTGAGGTTTATGCCAGCAATACAGATTCAGGCGAGTCAGCTCATATCGAGCTGTCTTACCTAAAATCAGCATCGTTTGCCTTTTAGTTATCAAAATATTCTCAAATTCTCATTACATGAGAAATGGAGTCGCCTGATTTTAAACATGAAAGAGTCTACTTGAAACAATTCGGCGCTGAAAGAGTTCAGATATTTTATTTTAAATTAACCCTTATCCAAATCTCATTGAATTTAGACCGAAGTCATATCGAACTGTCTCACCTAAAATCAGCATTGTTTGCCTTTTAGTTATCAAATTATTCTCAAATTGGAGATTTTGAACATGGAAGAGTATTCTTGAAACAATTCGGCGCGGAAAGAATCGTCTGCTTTGAAAACATCTGAGAATAGTATCCAAATCTATAAATTGTTTGTACTTATAATAGGATAGAGAACAGAGGAACTCCTGATCCGCACGGATCTGGATCTGCATTAGTGGCAAAGAACGGACCTAGACCTGATTGCAAATATTCGCTGGAAAATATTGGTTTGGTGTTGTGGTAGGGCGTCCACCTCGGGTGCGGGAGGTCGCGGGTTCAATCCCCGACCGGGTCATACTAAAGACTTTAAAACTGGAAGTAATGGCTGCCCTCCTTGACACTCAGTGTTTCGGGTTAGCATTACGACTGACTGGCTGGTGTCAGGATAAAAAGGACCAGTAATACTTGAAAACAGGGAACCGCATATAAATGAAAAATAGTTGAAAGCGGCGTAAAACACCAAACTATCAATCAAATCCTAAGTTGCTGTTGAAATATATTCGTCCACAAGGCAAGAAATGTCAGGGTCCAGAAACAATAAAGCTGTGAAAGCTTTTCTCTGTGCTCAGAAATAAGACGTCTGATTGGTTTCTGACCAATCAGATACTTGAGCACACATTCTGAGCATAGAGTAAAGCTTTGTGGTTTTGGAGCCTGGTTTTACAATGAAAATTTAAAAATTATGATAATTTACACAGGAACATACGTATCTACGGTCATCCCGAATGTCAATGATTGGCAGTCTAGTGGAAGTAACGTATAGTAATTATAGGACCCAAACAGGCAAATGTTGATATTCATGTCCAATTCATTTTCAGTAATTCTCGCGAGATTTGACATGTGATTGTGAATGGTTGTGGGAAAATAATACAAACCGTAGCAAAACCTGTCAGATGACAAAAAAAAAGAACACAGGCAACACGACCTAGATGAATTTAAGCGTTTGGCCAACAGTCTGGTTAGGTCAAGGGTTAAGTGTCAGTAGTGACGTCTGTCTCTGCAACTGGTAGTTGCACGGATAATATCAGGTGTGTACTCACTTAGGTTGACACATTTGAGAAGTTGTTGTAAAAATATTTTCAATAACATGACTTGAAAGCAACCTACGGTAAACAATGGCTCAATGTTATGAGTTTATTCAGGCGCATAGCCTTATCAAAGCCTTTCTATTGTAATCAACGCCCATGCACCACAGAACTATAACAAATTCACTTGAAAGACGCTGTGGGGTTTTTTAAAATTTGCAATCGGAACAAATGCTTCTCAAAATTGTTAATTTTCATTTAGAAATGTTGTCTTTTTAATTTGTAACCAATTCCCAAAACAACAGCCATAGGCATCTTTATTTTAAGTATTTAGGCATCCGGCGCATAATACAATATACAATGACATATAACAAGTGAATAGGGAGTGAAAATGATATAAACAAGCACATAACACACATTTAAGTAAGGCACTTATGACACCGTTACAGCAGCTGAAGATGTGGTTTCCTACTTTCATTTACTTAATATGTCTTCAACTGTACATGAATATAAAGCATTTAAAGCATACGAAGATATGGTTTCCTACTTTCATTTACTTAATTTGTCTTCAACCGTACATGAATATAAAGCATTTAAAGCATACGTAGATATGGTTTCCTACTTTCATTTACTTAATTTGTCTTCAACTGTACATGAAAATAAAGCATTTAAAGCATACGTAGATATGGTTTCCTACTTTCCCCTTTCCTTCTTTGTCTTGAAAGCATATTAAGCAGACGACTGATTTCGGACTTTTGGGAGGTTTATCATGATGAAAATTATTATCTAAGTTTAGTTTAAATCATTCAACATAGATTTTCTCAGCTCAAATGATTCAAAAAGGAATTGAATATTGTTACATTCTAAAATTGTAAAAATTACTTCAATATTTTGGTTTGCAACTCATTGCTTTTTAAAGTATTTCTTCTTATCTGCTCATAAACTATACATTGGAAGAAAAAATGAAATTCGTCTTCGATGATATAGATATATTGCTTTTCACAAATTTGACAGAACAGAAAATTTCGATCTATGGATAAATGTCTTCCCCTTTCAATCATGAGATCATGTGAGGAACATCTAAAATTTGACTATGTTTTCTTTAATACATAGGAAAGATCAGTGTTGAGATAGAATTCGGTTAACAGAGATTCGAAGTGTTTATAATGTAATGCTTTTGGGGTTTCGTTTATTATCCACACGAATAATATTCAACCAGTACTTAATGCAGTTTGGCATGTTTGTTATACACAATGGCATTCTACCACATTCACCTAATGAAAGATAAGCACAAGTATTTGTAGAAAGGCAACATATCTTTTTACAAAATTGAATGTGTACTTTTTCAAATTTCAATGTATTGGTATCCCCAAATCGGTGAACCGTAGCACAGTATGGGTTTGAAAGATGCATCAAATATTTTAAACATGTCTTTCATGCATCCAAAATCATTTCGTAGTTTCAAAATGTAAAATATTGCCTTTCTAGCTTATAACGATAACATATTATGAGTTTTAGACCATGATAACTTGCTAGTGAAATAAACGCCTAAATATTTATAACTTGAAACAATTTCAATTTCTTTTCATTAATTTAACCATTTTTCGGACTTTTTCAAGACTCCTCCATTTCTAAAAACAACCATTTTACTTTTATCAATATTAATTTCGAAACCTACTCCACTACTGAATGTTTCTTTTCGGTGTATCTGCCTTTGTAACTGAACAACAGTTTAAGCAAAACTAGATACATCATCGGCAAATAATAAAACACTTAAATCATTAATATCATTAAAATCATTAGACACAAATATTCCATGTTCATTATTGCTATTTAAGTATGTAATCAAATCATTTATGAATATGGAGAACATTTGTGGACTCCCGACACAACCTTGGCGTGTGCCTATCGTACAATCAAAGTATTGTGTCAAGTTATCATTAATTTTAACACAATACTTGTATGCATATATGTATGCATATATATACATTTAAAAACCTTCCACTCATCCCTTTCTCTGCATAGCATTCCAAAGTTTATCATGGCGTATATTGTCAAAAGTCTTGGAAATTCTATGAATATGCAATATAATCTGCCACTACTCTTTGATAAATATTTCTGTACTAATGACATCATACTATAGTTGAATACTTTTTACGAAAACCTGCTTGTGACTCGTCTATAATATTGTTAGACTCGCACCATTTTGACAATCTAGAGTTGAGGACATGTATGAACATTTTACAAATAAAGTCTATCAATGAGATTCCTCGATAATTATTCGGATCTGTTAAACAGCCTTTCTTGTGAAGTGGAGTAAACATACTACGACTCGATTTGCTCGGAAAATCTGAACAATGTAGAATTTCATTGAACAGCTTTTGAAGAAAAGGCATAATATCATTCGGGGGTTGGTATACCTTACCAAACATATGCCATTTGGGCCAGGGGATTAATAATTATTTGAAATCATCGAATAACTCTGCAGAAGGAATTGTATTCTGCATTAGCGATGTATTATTAGCGGATTTTAGAAGAGACAAGAATTTCTTGGCGTCATTTTGACAATTAACCAGTTCTGTTCTTTTCCTCTGTTTTACAATAAGTTTTCTATCTCTACATAAAATCTTAAATCTATTTCTATGAAATGTGTAGGTTTCAAAATCACAATTATAGTAAGTTAATCTAAATAGTCTAAGAGCTCTAATATTTAATTGTCTGGCATTGATGCAATCTCGGTGCAACCAGACAGGCTGTTTTCTGGTCACACCTCATTATTTCGGCAGACAGTTGATAACTTTTAATAAAATCACTCAAATTGGGTAAAACAGAAGCATTATTAACAATGTAGGTATTATAGAAGTCATCAAATAACTAAATAAATGTACTATACAATGGCTCAGTATGCGCTTTTCCAGGCTGTTAATGTGCATTCTGATCCAGAACTTTCTGTTGCAATGTTTTCAATTTGGAGTCTGAAGATACATGGTATAGAACAATGATCTGATAGATCATTGTATCAAACAGAAAAGTCAGGAATATGATGAAACAGATCAGAGGAAGAAAGCATATAATCGGCTGTACTAGTACCTTTGTTCGCAATACATGTATATTGGTCCAATGAGTCACTCGAAAATCGTCCATTTAAAGAATGTAACTCAAAAGTACAGCAGAGCTCAATCAAAGATATACCAAAACAATTGTATACAGTATCCATAGCCTTTCTAGGTTTATTAAAATGGTCTGATGGATACTGTATATCATCATCAAAAACTTGCTTTAAGTTATCATGTAAAATAAAGAAATTAAGATCTTTTGTCCTTGCATTAAGATATCCGGTGATAAAGATACTAACATTGGTATAAGAACAAAGAATAGCCATTATCTTCCCCGTTATGGTATATAGGTGACTATTCTGGAGATACATATGTTAATACAAATACAATATCACTCATTACATTAAAAAAAAAGTTTATCACATTGAACATATATAAACAATAATAGAAAAAAAAAATCAGTAAATTTAGTCTTATCATGTTTTAAAATTGTTAATGTAGTTATTTCTTGATTCTAAAGCGTATTTATGATATATTAGTTGGTTAGAAGCTTCTGTAACGCGGCAAAGATCCTGCTACGGGCGGATTTAAAGCTAGACTGTTCTGAAATGCCAACTAGAACCTTTTCCCATAGGCGGGCTCCAATTAAGTATGATACCCTTTCGCCAAATTCCGTCTGTGTTGTCTTTACCGCGTAAACGGTTATGATGATATCATTGAAGAATGCACGGTTTCCTCGTGCGTTACATAGTTTATACAAGAAACACAAGTAGAGCAATGACCACTACTATTACAGTCAAATAATTAAAATGTTCCCCGGTACCGTCCTCCATGTGGTTTTCAGTGTCTCCCCCTATAACTGTAATATTAACATACTCGTCTGGGTTCTTTAGTACGTCTAGGATATCGTACTCTGTCGATTCTTCGTTGTCGGAGTTATCTTGCTTTTTAAATCTATTCAATAATACCTTGGTTTCTGATGTACCATATATGTATAATGTGGCCTTTCTAACCGATGCATGTTTGTCTGTAAACAGAAATAAGAACAGGTTCAAATCAACCTTTTGTTTGTCAAAGATGTATATTATCCAATTATTAGGAACTCGCGATAACTCAAATATGTGCTAATTCGAATATATCGTATAACTCGAGTTCATTGCATTTTTTATTTGCATATGAGCCGTTCCACTAGAAAACCAACATTTTAGACTCTGCGTAATGTATCGACCCAGATTAGCCTGCGCAGTCCACGCAGGCTAATTCGGGCCGACACATTCCGTCTCAGATGGATAGAGGTATAGAGTAGTGATTCCTGAATCAGAAAATCCACAGGAGGCGAGAAGTGCTAGTCCGGGCAGAATCCACAATGTTGGTTTTCTCGGGAAACGGCTTACATACGAGTATTTATGTCAAAAGTGACTGAGAGAAGGCGAAGGTTTGACTAATGAACGACAAGTCTGTTGCGGTTAAAGTTTGATGTGCAAGTACGTCTTTTGTTAATATATTTGAGACAAAGAGAATATCGACGTATGCTTATTCTACATAAACTTACAACTTTTATTCGCCTTTTTGTCATACTGTGTCATGATAAGAGACCATTTCCCTACAGGCTGTTCCCCCCAAAACTGTACAGATGTAAAGTTCCAAGTCCTGAGAACAGTTTTCTTGGTTCTTTTTAATGGTAGCGTTCCCATGGCATCACTTAGAATGTACGAGCGTGAACCCGATGGGGATTGCAGCTGTAATGCTAACATACGTTCTCTTGTAGCTGTGTATCGTATATTGACAACTACGTGCTCTACTAAATGTATGCATGTGTTTAGATGTCCACAAGTTTTAACTTCAAATTCAACTAGATGCGCACTTGGCCTCCTTGCACTCGGTTTTGATGTGAGTCTGAAATGGATTTGTTATGATTAAACTACGGATTTATAAATTAAGTATTTGCTGTATTAAAACTAATTTTGATTTAATGTGATGTATTTCCATTATTTATTTCATGTGATGCATTACTTTAAATGTGATTGCATGTGATGCATTACTTTAAATCTGATTTCATGTGATGCATTACTTTAAATGTGATTGCATGTGATGCATTACTTTAAATATGATTTCATGTGCTGCATTACTTTAAATGTGATTGCATGTGATGCATTACTTTAAATCTGATTTCATGTGATGCATTACTTTAAATGTGATTGCATGTTATGCATAACATTAAATTTGATGTCATGTGATGCATTACGAATTAATCATAAATTTAAAGCTCCATATCTCAGACTTTGTTGTATGACGCCATTACCCTCATAATACTAATAGCACCTTTCATCTTCAGCTTGTATACTTTAACACTGTTTAAAAACATTTAGATAAACAATAAAAAATTAATACTTTCTACCAATGCGTTAATGAGAATATTTGTTGAGTTGCGGTTTCATATCGAATATTATTGAAAAGGACAATTTTTCAACAGATCTTCACCATCGCGGAAATATGGATTTTAACATTTAAACTTTCTATCTTACCGAAAACGACACGACTTTCTTTATCTTTTTGCTAAAACCTATATATCTATGGAGTAGATTTGTTTGAATAATCAATATGTGGCCTATCTGGGTCTGAATCTTCGACAAGTATCGTTTAATGTTGCATGTCGTAGAAATATGTTTTTAATTAAAAATATTGAATTATGTTGAATCTTTGTTTATTTTGCCATATCGATACGGTTGAAGGAAACACATATAAAACTTAAAATGTTAGGATGAATACATAATAGTATTTTTTAGTCAATCAATTTTCTCAAAACAAAACAATTATTCCAAAGTGCAAGAAATAAAAGAAAAAGAAAAATTGAGGACAAATTTGAGTTATAATGTAAATTGCATTTTCTTAAATTAGAAGTCATGTGATGAATTACCATTACGTTGAAGTCATGAGATGCATTACCTTGAATTTGAAGTCATGTGATCTATTACCATTGGTGTCAAGTCATGTGATGCATTACCTTAAATATGAAGTCATATGATGCATTACCTTAAGAATGAAGTCATGTAATGTATTTAGCTAAATTGGAAGTCATGTGGTGCAATATCATTACTTTCAAGTCATGTGATGCATTGCCATTACTTTTGAGTCATGTGATACATTATCATAACATTGAAGTCATGTGATAGATTACTATAACATTGAAGTCATGTGATGCATTATCATAACATTGAAGTCATTGTGATGCATTATCATAACTTTAAAATCATATGGTGCATTATCATAACTTTGAAGTTATGTGGTGCATTATCATAACTTTTGAGTCATACGATGCATTATCATAACTTTAAAGTCATGTGATGCTTTACCATAACCTTGAAGTTATGTGATGCATTACCATTCCTTTGAAGTATTTGCTGTATTAAACCTAATTTTGACTAAATGTGATGCATTCCCATTATTTATTTCATGTGATGTATTACTTTAAATCTGATTTCATGTGATGCATTACTTTCAATCTGATTTCATGTGATGTATTACCATTACTTTGAAACGACGGGATGCATTGCCATTACTCTGTAGTCATGTGGTGCATTACCTTAAAATAGATTTAGAATGGTACGCAGATGCTATTTGCGCTGGTACAGGTGTCCAAGTTTCTGCGGTTACAGCGAATCCTGTAGCATTCATCATACCATACCCAAAGTGTGCATTATCTGAAAATAAAAGTTCTTGTTGCAAATTCGTAATAAAAGGTGTCTTACTATAGGGTTTATATGCGTGCGGACAGTGATGCTCTGGTGAATTTTCAGTGTGTGCATATGCACCAAGACACCAAATCGCCTGACGAAACCATCATTATTTCCCACAATCTTTAGTAAAACGGTATTTTCTACCCATAACTTCATCGCACTAATCCCTAGCTTACTTTACGCGAGATTCAACAATAATGGGGGTGGAGGAGAAGGGGGGGGGGGGGAACAACATTAATCGTGACGATCCTGACTACCGGCGGCTTCGGTGGAGTGCTTTTGGGCAAAACACATTTCCTATACAAGTACTGTTGAGTCAACGAGGGGACATCTGAAAACACTGGTGATATGAATGTTTGTTTGGTATTTACGTCGCTTTCAACAAATACTATAGTT
Organism: Serripes groenlandicus; assembly: GCA_031761405.1. Lineage (NCBI taxonomy): Eukaryota > Metazoa > Mollusca > Bivalvia > Cardiida > Cardiidae > Serripes > Serripes groenlandicus. The sequence continues at coordinate 14,080,518 of JASEVX010000007.1, forward strand.
ATATCACGGCGTTTCCCGGCTTAGTTACCAGTACTACATGTCCACATGCTGACACAAGCGAGTCGTTATGATAACCCCACAGCCATGAACGCCGAAGAGGAAAAACGATTTCTTCCATTTTAAAAGTATTTGTTGAAATTTAGTAGTCGTAGTAGAAACAGTTGTAGTAGTAGTAGTAGTAGTAGTATAAGAGGAATAGTAGTATAATAAGTATTAGTAGTTGTAGAAGTATTAGAAAAGGTAGTAGTAGAAGTAGTAGAAGTAGTAGTAGAAGTAGAAGCAGAAATAGTAGTAGTAGTAGTAGTAGTAGTAGTAGTAGTAGTAGTAGTAGTAGTAGTAGTAGTAGTAGTAGTAGTAGTAGTAGTAGTAGTCCGTAGTAGTAGTGATACTAGTAGTAGCAGTAGTAGTAGTAGTAAAAGTAGTAGTAGTAGTTGTTATTTTGTTGTTGTTGTTGTAGTGCTATTTATGTTACAATGGTTCCGTTTGTTATTGTCTTGCATAGACAATTCAATTGCTACAAATTGTCAAGTCCCAAAACAAAACATTTAAAATGCAATCCAGAAAAGTTACCCCTAATGTTTAAGTAGACTCACATTTAAGTCCGGCAGCATTCGTTGAGGATGGCCTGGTCGTCTTTAAACCATCTAATGAAGACGTTAATATCAGTATGTATTGTACATCTCGCCACGATAATCTGTAAAGATAAAATGAGCAAAGCTATGTGAAAATCGATCGTAAGGCATTTAAAAACAGTGTTTTTCAAGATCAACCAGCGCATTCACACAGTCTGATCTTTCTCTGCATTATGCATGGCAGGTTTCGAGAAAATTATGTAAATCAATATCAATATGGATCTATAACATTTACCGAACGCGATTTTCATTCAGCTGGAAAGCAAACTTGCAGTACAGCAACATGGGATGATTCTCGTTATGCAAGTTACCAAAATGGAAGAATAACAAAACGAAGATTTTCAATACAGCAGAATGTGATGGTTTTCGTTATGCAAGTTAGCTAAATGGAAGAATAACAGAACGAAGATTTTCAGTACAGCAGAATGATATAATTCTCGTTATGTAAGTTACTAACATAGAAGACAAAACGAACATTCTCAATAAAGCATAATGTGATGGTTCTCGTTATGTAAGTTACCAAAATGGAAGAATAACAAAACGAAGATTCTCAATACAGCAGAATGGGATGATTCTCGTTATGCAAGTTACCAAAATGGGAGAATAACAAAACAAAGATTTTCAGTGCAGCAAAATGAGATGATTCTCGTTATGTAAGTTACCAAAATAGAAGAATAACAAAACGAAGATTCTCAATACAGCAGAATGTGATGGTTTTCGTTATGCAAGTTACCTAAATGGAAGAATAACAGAACGAAGATTCTCAGTACATCAGAATGTGATGATTCTTGTTATACAAGTTACCAAAATGGAAGAATAACAAAACGAAGATTCTCAGTACAGCAAAATGTGATCGTTCTCGTTATGCAAGTTAGCTAAATGGAAGAATAACAGAACGAAGATTCTCAGTACAGTAGAATGTGATGATTCTGGATATGTAAGTTATCAAAATGGAAGAATAACAGAACGAATATGCTCTGTACAGCAGAATGTGATGAGTCTCTTTATGCAAGTTATCAAAATGAAAAGATAACAAAACTAAGATTCTCAGTACAGCAGAATGTGATGATTCTCGTTATGCAAGTTACCAAAATGGAAGAATAACAGAACGAAGATTCTCAATAGAGCAGAATGTGATGATTCTCGATATGCAAGTTATCAAAATGGAAGTATAACAAAACGAAGATTCTCAGTATAGCAGAATGGGATTCTCGTTATGCAAGTTACTAAAATGGAAGAATAACAAAACGAAGACACTCAGTACAGGAGAATGTGATGATTCTCGTTATGCAAGGTATAAAAATTGAAGAATAATAACGAAGATTCTCAGTACAACAGAATGTGATGATTCTCGTCATGCAAGTTACCAAAATGGAAGAATAACAAAACGAAGACACTCAGTACAGGAGAATGTGATGATTCTCGTTATGCAAGGTATAAAAATGGAAGAATAATAACGAAGATTCTCAATACAGCAGAATGTGATGGTTCTCGTTATGCAAGTTTCTAAAATAGAAGAATACCAAAACGAAGATTCTCAGTATAGCAGAATGGGATTCTCGTTATGCAAGTTACTAAAATGGAGGAATAAAAAAACGAAGATTCTCAGTACAACAGAATGTATTGATTCTCATCATGCAAGTTACCAAAATGGAAGAATAACAAAACGAAGAATCTCAGTACAGCAGAATGTGATGATTCTCGTCATGCAAGTTACCAAAATGGAAGAATAACAAAACGAAGATTCTCCGTACAGCAGAACATGATGATTCTTCTTATGCTAGAAACCATAATGGAAAAATAACGAGACTTTCATTAGGTAATACATTTTGAGATCAAGATTCAAGTAAAATGTCAGATAAGCAGATCGAAATGCCAGCTGTAAATGGCATAACACTTTATCACGCTTTGTAAATAAAAGTTTATTTTTCAAAACCATCATTATTTTATACGGAAGAGAAACGATAACAATTATAACCTAAACGTGAAGACTCAAAAGAAATCTTTATGACAAAAGAGTTAAATAAAAATGTTAGTATGAATAACATAACAACTGTTTACAGGATAAAGGCATTATATTGAAGAAAACAAAGAGGAAGAAGTACAAATATCCCTAGGCGCATTATGGATTAATGTTCACACTTTGAGCTGTCCGATCAGGAGAATGTCTTATTATAAACTGATTGGCACAGCGCCAATCATTTTATTCGTTACATGCTGGTAAAGCGCAAATGCAAACCATGCAATATCAAACGTAGTAAAGGGAGATAACTATTGTGTTAATTGGCCATTTTCAGCCATCAAACTGGTGGATTTAGTCGGTTTACCACTTCCACTTCTAATACAAATAAACGATAGGTAATAGCTTGTATATCCCGCATTGCTCTCTGAAACTGTTGTGTGTAAGAAACTTAGACTATTCAGAACTATTCGGTAAACCAGTCGTCAGTGATGTAAGTACTTTGTTTTCTCTACTTACTTGTCTTGTAGGCCCAATGCTATTATCCCAGCGCCGATACCAGCTGCAGCCGAGCTCCCTTTGAACTGATCAGTGCATGAACGTCTGTGGGAGGTTGTCAGCTAAGTAAGACAAAACACAATTCTAATAGATCCTCTTATATTCGCAGATTGTGACTTTCGTCTATAAGATCGAAGATGGGTAGAACCCTCGCTATAACATTAAATCCAATGGTAAAACGAAATGGTATCGTCCAACATAAATACATTTCCTGAATTGGTTATAGTGTAATGGTCATTCTGGACGTTTAATAATTTCCGACGATTGACATTATCTAACATAACTCGCGTCATTCGTCTTTCTCAAACCAAGGACACTTTATTGTAATATAGTGTCCCTGAACCAACGGACTAAACGGTAATTATGGGCAGGTAATGAGCAGCCTTTGGCGTACAGGTGCGCGGAAGCCGGGACACACACGTTTCGTGAACTGGCTCCAAAATTATAAAAGTTTAATTTGTCCTCAGAATTAATGCTCAAGTATCTGATTGGTCAGAAGCAAATTCGTTCTCCAAATTGACCAATCAGACGCCTTATTTGAAGCATAGAGTTCATTTCTGAGCACTGAGAACGTTTTCAGAGTTTTATAGTTTCGGACCCTGTTCGTCATGATATTACTGAAATAGCGTTGATTAGCGGTACATCGCTCCCTTGTGATGATGAAGACATTTCAGTGGTTCAAAACCAGCATGTTTAAAAGCACGTGAACATACTTTTGTTTTTCGTTAAAAAATGGTTGAATAGTTCTGAACATTTTAGGTTCACATAACCCTGTCCATTTTCTCAGTCGTATCTGAATATACAAACGTTGACAGAATCTTCAAACAAGCTTGTGTAAGTAATATATGAACAATTTAGATCTTGATTAGACTGTGTGGATACACGGGGCGATTGGAATCTGCACTGTTCGTAAAAGTGAAATTGTTTCTTTCCAATTGGCGGCCTCTTCTATGCTTTATTAACCAAAATTGATAGTCTGATTTCTGTTAAAGATAAACTGACAGCTGACAATACACCATCGGCTTAAGGACAAAATGCTTAAGCATTTGTAACCAAAACCTCTTAACTTTTTTGTGACAGTATATTGAAGGAAATTGTGTGAAAATCTCTTCTACCTTCATAACACAATCCATTATTTTTCTGTCAAATTTACGCATGAGAATATGCTTTGGAAGCTCAAACGAATTGTCTCTAACTGTGAACAATGCATTTCTTGATCAGAATGTGTGAATGCACAGAATAATCGGGAGATGCACTATTCGCTATGCCAACTTGTACCTTTTCCTATTGACGAACTGATAAATTGTTTATAAACCATATATTTGGGATGCTATAACGAATCATCTCCAGGAGATGACATTTTGTAGATTTAAAAAACAGAATACAGACATCTATTCGACAACAGATGGTGTGAAAAGTAGTTTTATCTTACAAAATTATCAGCATCTGACGTTTTGCCGTCACCTACAGCGGAGGCAATGATGCACGCACACGGTAAAGTGTATTCAGGAACCGTTCCACCTTTCGCAATAGATCCTATGGTTACCGTATGAATACTGTTCGCTAAGAAGTCCATATTTCCATCATGGATACCATCTGCGTTGTCACCAAGAGAAAATACAAAGATCGATCCTCGACCCTTTCTACCCTGTTTCAAAAGAAGAAAAAGCACTTTAGTGTAAAAGACTGTCTGAACGGGTTCTGCATGTGGTAGTTTTCCACGCAAACATTTTTATGTCTCCATGGAGCAGAGATGTCGCGTGTGATCAGTATCAAATGAAAGCTTGTTACGATATCCATGTAAAGCATGAATAGCTAAACACGATTGAATTATTAACTCGAATAACTATGCACTCGTGCGTCATATTTTATATATTTTTAAATGATTTCGTTGGTCCCGACTTATGTCTTCTCTTTCATATGTGTTCAGCTTTATATCTATCTGTCGACGGGACATTGCTGTCCAAAATATTATAAATCTAGATAAACCACACCTTTTTTTACCACAAACAATGTATTAAAGAAGAGTGTCCGAAGTGTTTGCAAATATGTCAATTAACGAAAGCCGTAAACAACAGACAAGCGACACAAAAGTGATCCATGTGTGTCTTTATATCTAGGCAAGGTGACACGACACGACACGACACGACATTTATAGAGTTCGTAAAGCGTATTTGACTAAAGAATAAAATTATCATTGAAGTTGTGTAGTTATTCCATTGGTAGAATTAGATTATTATTATACATGTAGTTATTCCATCGTTATTATTAGATTCTAATATATATGTAGTTAGTTCAGTGTTGTTGTTATTATATATACAAAGGACTCGAAAAACAGTCAGTTGCTTGGAAAGTCAGTTGCTTGGAAAGGCTGAAGTGTGTTGTAGTTGAAAGAGAAAGCCAGACACGAATAGATAGGTGAAATGGCCGCTTTGATATGACTGAAAAGTAATGTTTAAAACGTCGCCTAAGCCCCATCAATAAATCAATCCATATTACCTGTGTCACACCAGTAAGTAGACTATCTCGCATTGAGAGTGTTGGTTCTGAAAATGCGTATTTGTTGTTATAGCTATTAGAAAACACCTGTATTTCCTGATTCCTATGTGTCAATGCCATGGGTATGTATCTTTCATTAAAGTCCGGGTTACGCCAATTCATCGAATTATTTAATTTAAAAACAACTAACGCTGAAATAAAAAAAATAAAAAATACAAATGATCAATGACACTTAAAACAAAGCATAGGGTTTAAAGTTATATTTCCCGATTGAAGAGGACTTTGAAATTATTTAGATGATCATATTTAAAATTTGTTTAAAGTAACGAGGTAAAAGGAAAGATAAATAAAAACTGCTTGCAAAAAGATAAAGGATCTTGCTCAATACAATTTTGACTCTCAACAAGAGTAAAACACATTATGATAAATAAGGGGAATTTGTTATGAGGAATATCTTTTTTCCCTATTTGTTTAAATTCGTCTGCTTCACTCCCGTCTACAGAATGGAATAGGCAAGAAGATGTTACAACTCTTTTTAACCGTATGCAAATTGTATCATGTAAAAGTAATCCAAATATCGTACGTTTTATAAATCGTACTAAGTATGTACGTGTATGTATTTACTCTTCATTGATGGGGGAAATAAAGAAATATCTATCTATCTACCAACTGAGCTAAAGCGACTTGAATGGCGCTTTAAAAAGGAATAACAATATAATAAACAAACAATTTACCTTAAACTTTATATACAAAATACTGTAAATTGTACCAAGCTATTATCTAGTTTGGTTATTTCCTAGACTTATCACATCTTAATTAACCCTGTTAACGCTTTCCCACTTAGAGACGCTTTTCAGACCTCTGACACAATTAACCTTTGGAAACATTGTGACAAAAAGCGTAAAACACTCAAACTGTACAATTTCTCCCTTTTTCACAATGTTTTCACAATGTTTTCAATTTGAATCAGTATTAAAATTTCATTTTATATATTTTGAATTATTTTTCCCGAAATTACCAGTTCATAATTAAAAACATAAGCGATGTTCTGTGAAAACCTACATTATCGTAGTTTATATTACACATACGTATATATGAACCGTTCCACAAGAAAACCAACATCGTGGACTCTCCATAAAGTATCGACCCGGATCAGCCTAAGCATGCCTGGCGAGCTAACCCGGACAGACAATTTTCGCCTCCTGTAGATTTTCCGTTTCAGGAATCATTAGTCTATACATATATCCCCTAAGACCGAATGTGTCAGCCCGGATTAACCTGCACGGACTGCGCCTGCTGATCTGGTTTACGCCAATTCATGGAATTATGTAATTTAAAAACAACTAACGCTGAAATAAAAAAGAAAATAAAAAAAAAATTGATCAATGACACTTAAAACAAAGCATAGGGTTTAAAGTTATATCTCCCGATTGAAGAAGACTTTGAAATTATTTAGATGATCATATTTAAAATTTGTTGAAAATAACGAGGTAAAAGTAAAGATAAATAAAAATTGCTCGCAAAACGATAAAGGATCTTGTTTAATAATAATTTGACTCTCACATAGAGTAAAACACATTATGTGGAATTTGTTATGAGGAATATCTTTTTTCCGTATTTGTTTAAATTCGTCTGCTTCACTCCCGTCTACGGATGAGCTTGCTGATCTGGAACGATACATTATGCAGAGTCCAGAATGTTGGTTTTCTCGTGGAACGGCTCATATAAATAGAATATCTGTCTAAGCAATCATGTTAAAGGCTCCTAGTGGATACTGAATAACATAAGTGTCTTTAAACTTTCTAGTACTAATTGTTCTACAGTGCAGAACCAGAAAAAAATGCTAGATGCGCTGGCTGATCTGGTCACAAGGTCTCATGGTAGTTTTCGTGAAGAGCCGCTCATGTTTAAACAACTTACGGACAACTGAAGATTCATAGGCTACTCCTCTACAGCATAGGTTATTTCCCTTTACAGCGGCGACAAGTCCTGCGATGTTGTTACCGTGGCTAGAAATAAACATGATTGTTATCGTGGTTTGAAATAAACATGATTTTTAACGTGGCTTGAAATAAACATGGTTGTTACCGTGGCTTAAAATAAACATGATTGTTATCGTGACTTGAAATAAACATGATTGTTACCGTGGCTAGAAATAAACATGATTGTTACCGTGGCTTAAAATAAACATGATTGTTATCGTGACTTGAAATAAACATGATTGTTGCCGTGGCTTAAAATAAACATGATTATTACCATGGCTTAAAATAAACATGATTATTACCATGGCTTAAAATAAACATGATTGTTATCGTGTCTTGAAATAAACATTATTGTTACCGTGGCTAGAAATAAACATGATTGTTACAGAGGCTTAAAATAAACATGATTGTTACCGTTGCTTAAAAAAACATGATTGTTATCGTGACTTGAAATAAACATTATTGTTACCGTGGCTAGAAATAAACATGATTGTTACCGTGGCTTAAAATAAACATGATTATTACCGTGGCTTGAAATAAACATGGTTGTTACCGTGGCTTAAAATAAACATGATTGTTATCTTGGCTTGAAATAAACATGGTTGTTACCGTGGCTTAAAATAAACATGATTATTACCGTGTCTTGAAATAAACATGATTGTTACTGTGGCTAGAAATAAACATGATTGTTATCGTGGCTTGAAATAAACATGATTTTTACCGTGGCTTAGAATAAACATGATTGTTATCGTGACTTGAAATAAACATGATTGTTACCGTGGCTTAAAATAAACATGATTATTACCATGGCTTAAAATAAACATGATTGTTATCGTGACTTGAAATAAACATTATTGTTACCGTGGCTAGAAATAAACATGATTGTTACCGTGGCTGAAAATAAACATGATTGTTACCGAACACACTTATTATTACATATATGGACGCACGCACACACGCTCGCACATACACACAAATCAATTGATCTAGAATCTAGAAAACTTACTCCATAAGTGTGTCAGCTTCAGGATAACTTCGTTCATACTCGGGCGAGAAGTCACCTGGCCGGTCTTTGTCCACAAAGTTATATGCCAGCTTCTTGTTCTTTAATGACAATATTAATATAAGTATGTCAGACATTAAAACTAGTCCACAAAGTTACGTGCCAGCTTCTTGTTCTTTAATGAAAAGATTGATATAAGTATGTCAGACAGTATAACTTGACTTGACTATATTGACCTGACCTTTGTTTATTTGATATTTAACGACAATTTCAACAATGTTTCAGTTATATCGCGGCATTTCATAGGTAAGATACCAGTGACTAATGATCCTGACACCAGTGTGTCAGTCGTAATACTAACACTCCAATCCTGATCGCCAGGAAGGAACAGTCATTGCTACGATTGTTTTAAAAAGTCTTTGGTGTGACCCGGCACGGTATCGAATCCAAAACATACCGCAACGCGGCGGACGCTCTATCACAGCACCACCGGGGCGGGGCGTGACCTTTGTACAAAAGTATATAGTATAATGTTGTGGATGAAATTTCGTAAATTTATAAGTTCGTTTTATTATTTGATGAGAATACATAAGAGTCGTTCCTCGAGAAAACCACATTATGGACTCCGCGTTATGTATTGACCTTTGGTATAAGATAAGCGATTTAACCTGATCCCTCATATATACGCTTTCTGACGCCTCTGCAGCAGACGGCTTTTGAAAACATGTCGACAAAAGAAGGAATTGCTAAAAACGAGATATTTCTTTTTTGGTTACCATGTTTTCAACTCTATTCAATTATTGTACTTTCATTAAAAGGGAGTTTCCAATTTGTTTCGGGTATGTTTTCAAAGTCGTCTGCTACATATTTGTTGTATTTGGGAAAGGGTTAATCCCAAAATGAGTTAATAGACGTTTGTATAGTTTAGTAACATTTAAACCTGACTATATGTTGTTAAGAATGTTTTGCCGTCCTTTTGTTTGTACGACCTACCCGAAAATGCACTCTTTAAAAACAAATAGACATGTGTCAATTCAAATGATTGACGCCAAAAATACGTTGTACAAATATGGATAACTGAAGATTCATAGGCTACTCCTCTACAGCATATGTTATTTCCCTTTACAGCGGCGACAAGTCCTGCGAATACGAATATGGATGATACTTACAACATTTCGCTTTAAGTCAGGATGGCTCGTTTCCACACCCACATCTAGTAGTCCCACATTTACACCGGCGCCTGTATAAGTTAATGCCCATGCTTCTTCTATACCCATACCGTAATACGGCGAAAAACACTCATCCTGCGGAAAATTTATAACAGAAAGAATATTAGAGCGATGCTGCTGGGAAACCAATCTAAATGTATTAATTACCAGAGCATTAAAACAAATTGATACCCATACTGATCAATATTTTAATTGTATTTCTTATATTGTAACAAATTAACAAGAATTTTCTTTAATTTTATTATATTGCAGGCAATTTATACTTGTTCTTAATATATTTTGATAAAGTATATCGAGATAATTGTACTTACATGTAATACACTTGTCTTGAAAGAATACTTAAATGGTGAGGATTGGGACACGAACCGGTTTTTTTGGTGGAATTGTTTTACAACACTATGGATTACCCGCTGAATGTCTTCTATCTAAAGTATATACTTATAAAATCGAACCAAGTAACCTTTATTTTTCTACAACCTACGTTTATAATGCTATATAGGGCTTTTAACAAAATGATCAAACATACAGCCCCGAAATTGTTTCCAACGTTTGACTAAAGTCAATGCTAGAGAGAGAGAGGGACAGACAGAGAGACAGAGAGAGAGAGAGAAAGAGGGGGGACACATAGAGAGG
>JASEVX010000007.1:14093513-14110560 GCA_031761405.1 Serripes groenlandicus
ATCGTGTAAATATCTCTAATATTCACATAGTTTACATTACGTGTAAAGATCTCGAATATTCACATACTTTACTTATCGTGTAAAGATCTCTAATATTCACATAGTTTACATAACGTGTAAAGATCTCTAATATTCACATAGTTTACATAACGTGTAAAGATCTCTAATATTCACATGCTTTACATAACGTGAAAAGATCTCTAATATTCACATACTTTACATAACGTGTTAAGATCTCGAATATTCACATACTTTACATAACGTGTTAAGATCTCGAATATTCACATACTTTACATAACGTGTAAATATCTCTAATATTCACATTATTTACATAACGTGTACAGATCTCGAATATTCACATAATTTACATAACGTGTAAAGATTATAATATGACGGAGCAGGTGTACCCGACTGATCCGAAACTTGTTTGTTCAGATATGCCAACTTGTACTTTTTTCTCATTTACTGACTCTAATATAATATGAGCCGTTCCACTAGGAAACCAACATTATTGATTTTTCGCATCCTGTGGATTTTCTGTTTCAGGAATCATTACTTTATACCTCAATCCCACTGAGACAGAATGTGTCGTTCCGGATTAGCCTGCGCGGACTACACAGGCTGATCTGGGTCGATATATTAATGTTGGTTTTCTCGTGGAACGGCTCAATTATTAATGTTGACCTCTGGCATACTAATCTAACTAGATTCTTTTATAGGAAGAGGGGTAAGCCTAAATAGTTATGTGAACAGTGTGGTTACCATTGGTGTAAATAAATACGAGAATTCAATTTACAGGATTTGTCGTCTGCTGTGACTCATGGTCTAAAAGGACAAAGAGTATAATAAGTCGAATCACACATTTGAATGAGGGTTACACACTTAAATTTATTGTTTTACCCTTCTTATTATTATAATTAATTATTTAGTTGTCTAGAATTAACAACGTACACGTACAAATACACGATTTCTGTATGTATTATTAGCATGTCTTTGGCTACTTGATCTATATTTATTTCATGTATATTGATGTATAGAAATTCGATGAAAAAAATCAATATAAATATGATTCTTGATTCTCCGCTATGCCCATACTATATATACTGGCGAAAAAGAAATTGTGACGTACTATTGTTTATAAATAACTCTTGTAAAATGAATAGACTATCTAACATAGATAAATCTAACATAGATACGTTACCTTTAAACTGCGTAAAGGAGTAGTCTCATTAAAATCAGACCAAAGTACTTCGCTATACGTTATAGCGAAGTTAGCCCTTCCCACTTGCATTCCGACGCATTTGCTTTATGTTTAACTGTTTCATGTGCTTACTTACGGTATTTACTAAACGTATTTGTTTGCTTTTCAATTATTTCCATGTTGTAAATTATATATGTATGTATGTGAATATCACTCATTTTTTGAATTAACATAAATTTGTATTTTGGGCCGGTGGCCTTATGTTACAAAATAAACAATATCTTATATTATCTTATCTTACTTGCATTCCGACGCATTTGCAGCAAACGACTTTTGAAAAGATTGTGGCAAAAGGAGAAATTGCTCACGATGAGCAATTTCCCCTTTTGTCACAATGTTTTCAACTCTACTTAATGATTAAAATCTCATCCAATATGTTTTGAAAGTCGTCTGCTGCAGAATTGTCGTATGTGGGAAAGGGTTAAAGATTTGTTTTAATGAGAGTGATGCTTTTCATTACCAGCTAAGTTATGGCTGGTCATAGTCTGAAACTTTCTTCAATCACAAAATAATAATACATAGATAGATACATAATAATATATCTATGTATTTATAACTATATGAATGAATGTATATTGTTTTATGGCGCATCGACAGCTAAGGTCATTTAGCGCGCAATTAAATTTAATTATTCATGATCCCTGGGTAAACAAACCAGTACTAGGCTAGAAAATGTGCCTTGCCCAAGGGCACTCCACCATTATAACTATATGTATAAGTGTGTATTATTATCATTGTGCTTATGATCATACTTCATTATTTACATTATATTTGTTCTATGCCGGGGGAGATTGATTGTTCATGAACAGATGCAAAACGTTTATCTATGAATTGTCTATTTCATGCTTTTGTTTCAAGTACATGTTGGTCGTCATGTTATTCATTATATTTTGTGTAATCAATTTGTTTTCTAAAATGTTTTATTTCTGTTATAAAGTGTCCAAATGGGCTGGTTAGGCCCAATGGAAAATTATTAAAATAAGCTTAAAACAAAACAAAACATATTTTGTCATTTTCCGACCAGCTGACTTCCTAGAGATTTCATTTAAATCGCTCACAACCAAAACGTTTTAGACAATCGAAAAAGAAAAGGAGAGTCCAAACTTAAAAGTTCTTAAACATGATACGCTCCCGTCCATCGGAAACTGTGTAAGTAAGCTTTTGCGAATAGTGTAGATTTCGACCAGCCTGTGCATTAACACAGTTTAAATAAGATATACACTGGTCGCATTTTACTTACATAAGCTTCTTAAAAGATTCAATCAACTTGCGTAAACTCGTATGTGTCCGAATAGATGAACAGGACGAACCAAACTTATACTGTTCAGAAATGTTAGCTTGTACATTGAACAGGACACCCCTCGGTGGTGTAGTGGTAGAGCGTCCGTCCGGGTCATAGCACAGACTTGAAAACTGATAGTAATGGCTGCCATCCCTTGAGCTCAGGGATGCGGGGTTAGCATTACGACAAACTTGCTGGTGTCATGATAAATGGACCAGCAGTCCTGGTAACTTACCCAGGAAACGCCGTGATATAACTGAACAAGTGTTGAAAGCGGCGTAAAACACCAAAAACAATCAAACCTTGTACCGGGCATGTGATTACGAAATATCTGTAGATAAAATTCGCTTTCGCTTACATAATCAAAGCGTAAACAATGTCAACCTTATCAAAACAAAATAAACAAAGGAGCTCGAATTCTATAAATTACTATAGTATAAACTGTCTATGTTTTATACTTGATTGTATAGATACTTCCCTCTAAATAAATCGTTTTTATCTGACCTCATTTTGTTTTGCTACGACTCTTTCATCGCGGTTGTGTTAGTGATGTACATCAGGGGATCAGCGGTAAAATTATTCCAGCAATAATGAGTACCAAGGTAGGAAGTCACTTCTATCATTCGAATGATACAACTGGGAATGGAATTCGACCGCCTCGGTGTTGTAGAGATTGAGCGTCCGCCTAAGGTGCGCATAGGATAAGCATAACGACTGGCTGGTTGGATTTGGACAAATGGACCAGTAGTACTGGTAACTTACACAGGAATAGCCGTGATATAACTGATAACAATGCTCGAGGCGTACACTCTCTCCGAAAGTAGTGATATTGTGAGATTACGCGTATTCACAGGCTAACCTGGACCTTCACTGTTCTCATATACGCCAATATTCCAAGTCGGCTCAAGGAAGTTTAATTGATTGATTGATGGGTGTTTTACGGCGCTTTCAAAACATTTGTCAGTTATATCACGTCGTTTCCTGGGTAAGTTCCGCTGGTCCGTTTATCCTGACAACAGTCAGTCAGTCGTAATGCTAACTCCACAACTCTGAGCGCCAACGATGGCAGCCAGCCATTTCTACCATTTTTAAAGTATGTGGTATAACCCGGCCGGGGATCGAACCCACATCCTCCCAAAACCAAGGCACACAGTATCATTAGGTATATCATTTCTTGACTTAACCCTTTCCCAACTATAGACGCATCTGATCGGTGAAGTCTTATTAGCTTACCTTTTTACTCAATGATAAAGTCAAGCCCACAGTATCATTAGGTATATATATATCCTTTCTTGACTTAACCATTTCCTAACTATAGACGCATCTGATCGATGAAATCTTATTAGGTAACCTTTTTACCCAATGATACAGACAAGCCCGCAGTTACATTAGGTATACATTTGTTCTTAACTTAACCCTTTTCCACATACTTCAAATCTTCAGCAGACGACTTTTAAAACCTATATACAACAAACGTGAAAAATCCCTTCCCACATGTAGATGCAGTTTGGCGATAGGTGTTTTAAAGCCTTTTAACCCCGTCCCACATGTAAATGCAGTTTGGCGATAGGTGTTTTAAAGCCTTTTAACCCCTTCCCTCATGTAGATGTATTTTGGCGATAGGTGTTTTAAAACCTTTTAACCCCTTCCCTCATGTAGATGTCGTTTCGCGATAGGTGTTTTAAAGCCTTTTAACCACTTCCCTCATGTAGATGCAGTTTGACGATAGGTGATTTAAAGCCTTTTAACCCCTTCCCTCATGTAGATGCATTTTGGCGATAGGTGTTTTAAAGCCTTTTAACCCCTTCCCACATGTAGATGCATTTTGGCGATAGGTGTTTTAAATCCTTTTAACCCCTTCCCTCATGTAGATGCAAATTGGCGCATCTGCAACAGACACGTTTTGAAAATATTATGGCAAAACAAGAAAATTGCTCATAATGAGCGATTTCTCCTTTTGCTAAAATGTTTTCTACTCTATCCAATAATTAAAGTTTAAGTTGTATTTAATTTCCATAGTTTGGCTTAAATGTTTTCAAAGTCGTCAGCTACAGATTTGCTGTACATGGGTTAAATAATATTTTAACCGAAATGTTTGTAGTATGCCGTGTTTTAGACCATACCCCACCTAATTCCTACATTCCTATCACCAACCCCACGTCGACAAGTTATTACATGATCTAAATGAGCTAAAAATAAAATATGGATCAATAAAAACCGACCAATATATGTCAATTTCCATCTACATTCTTCGCATGTGAGGAATCAATTTTCGTTAATGTATGTATAAATAAGGAATTTTACTGTATGTCCCCCTCTTTCTCTCTCTATTTATGTCTGTCTGTCTGTCACTCTTTATCTCTCGTTACCCCCCCCGCCCCCTCCCCTCTCGCCTTCTCCTCTTTCTCTCTCACTCTCTCCCTCGTCTCTCTCTCTCTCTCCTCTCTCCTCTCTCTCTCTCTCTCTTTCTCTCTCCCTCTCTCCTCTCTCTCTCTCTCATCGGTCCTCCCTCTCTCTCTCTATCTCTCTCTTCTCTCTCTCTCTCTCTCTCTCTCTCTCGCTCGTCTCTCTCTCTCTCTCGCTCGGTCTCTCTCTCTCTCTCGCTCGGTCTCTCTCTCTCTCTCTCTCTCTCTCTCTCTCTCTCTCTCTCTCTCTCTCTCTCTCTCTATGTTTCTCTCTCTACCCTTTCGAAGCAACTGGCTGCTTTTCCACATAGACTAATAGCACATTGGCGGAAGATAAATGACGCTTGTCACAATGACTTTTGTCAAACGTCGGAAAGAATGTTGGCCGAGCTGGGGTTCCAATTCACCATCCCTGGATTGACAGTCTGCGTCGCTACCGACTAAGCTACCGGGGCTCGACAGAACGTAGAGCTAATCTTACTTACTTGTTCTATGTATCTAAGTCCAAAACGTTCAGCGTTTAACTTTAACGTTGCAACACTTTCATGTAATTTTATTTGAATCAAATACTCGTTTGTATAGAATTGTCCATTCGTTGTCTTAGAATTAACAGAGCTTAATTCCAACAATAATGCAATTAATTGCATAACAGAACCGCTGAAAAATATCCAGCAGGCGACACTACGTGTCGACGACATGATCGGTAGAATGTATGAATATAAATATGCACTCTATAATTATATATATACCCGGGTGTTATAAAAGACAATTACTCTTTTTCCATCATTTAAAATAAGAAAAACTCCGAAGACGTGCTTTAAAAAAAACAGTGATTAAAGAGACTGAATTAGTTTAGGGCATAAGAGTACAAACATCCTTGGAAAGACAGAAGTTGGCTTTTTATATTAAAATACAGTTTTAAAACATCGTGAAATTTAAAGTCCGACAATTAAATGTACACATCTCGATCTTTTCCTGTAAAGGGTCAACATGCAGAAAACGTATATTAAACGTTTGTGTTATAATATTTCAGGGTGGTTTATTCCCGATTGTCCCACATTTTGATATTTGGTATAAATCATGTGGTGTGAAATTAGCCGGAGTAGCCGGAACAGCCGGAAGTCCGGCTACTCCGGCTGAATTAAATAGCCGGAATAGCCAGACCTCTTCTCCGGCTGTATCAACCGACAGGAACATCTGTATTTCCTATTACTACGACTGTACTAACCAGCCGAAAATAACATCAGTCCGGCTATTCTGGTCAACCTAAAGCTTAAACAACATGCATAAATGTGGAAATACATTGCCTGTACATTTTATTATTGGCTGGATTTTGATGCTTAAAGTGACTAGTGAATGTCGTAGGCCTTGAACGAATGCAGAATCAAACCTGGTGGGAGCAATTCTGTCGATGCTACATATGTTATACTCCTTTTTGACTAAAACAGGAGGGGTGCAATTTCGGAAAATCAACCCATTATCAACCAGCCTGAACAGCCGGAACTCCGCAAACTGAAACTGTATTTATGAGCCGAAAAAAAATCATCGTTTCGGCAATTCTTTCTTGCCTGAACTGTCTTTACGGACAAGCTTGAATTATGTGCGAACACATTGTCTTGAAATGTTATTCTTGGCTTGATTTGTCACCTGGTGCGACCCGAAGCCAGATCGGGACATCGGTTGTAGCATGCGAAACTCTCTAACTCGAACAGGTCCAAAGTCGGGACCTTTTTTTGGGAAAATCCCAACACAGACCGTCGTCGCAAAACATGTAAGGATGAAGGCTAAACGTTTAACACAAACATGTCGGGTGCAATCCTCCGGATTAGCCGGAGTTTCGACAACTCCGGCTGAATTAATTATGACGAACCTGAACTGTCTATATAGACAAGCTTGACATTTTCATATTATCTTGATCATATACTTAGTGAGACTCGGAACCAAAGTCGGACCAATTCTGGCTTGGTTTTGCAGTTAAAATCTTTTATTCGAATAAGACGGGTGCAAAGTCATGTCTTAATCAGTTTGTGTCGCTTTCCTGCATCAATGGGCCGCTCAATCCATTTATCTAAAAAAAAAAGCAAGCTAAATCGATATCGTTAGCCACTCTGTCATATTGCCGGCTGGACGGATGTCAGTTAAACAAGCAAACAATAGGCACACCAAAACGAGGGTGGGAGCCACTCTGTCGGCCCAACTCCGGCTGGGTTTTGCATCCGGCTGCCATAAATCCGGGTGGAATCCGGCTAACGTGACTCGGAGTCAGAGTGTATCACTTTCACGTGACCTATGTCCGGATGCCAGTTATACTCTCTTATTCGGGCAATATACAGCCAGAGTTGGGCTATGGACTTGGCCAAAATGCCAACTTCATCTGAACATTACAGCCAGCTGCCATAAATCCGGATGGAATGCGGCTAGCTTGACTCGGAGCTAGAGTGTGTCACTTTCATCTAACATATGTCAGGATGCCAGTTAAACTCTCTAATTCGAACATGACGGTTGCAAAGTCGGGACTTTGTCGGGAAATCCCAACTCCGGTTAGGCATGGCAGCCAGCTGACGCAACTTGGTGAAACAGGACATCATGCAACACGAAGTCAGTTTGAGGCCCTTAACCTGACATGCATTAATCAACCGCCCAATCCATTTATCTCGAACAATAGGCACGCCAAAACGAGAGTCGGAGCCACTCTGTCGGCCCTACCCCGGCTGGGTTTTGCGGCCGGCTGCCATAAACCCGGGTGGAATCCGGCTAGCGTGAGTCTGAGCCAAAGTGTATCCTTTTGACCTGACATATGTCAGGATGCCAGTTAAACTCTCTTATTCGAGCAATATACAGCCGGAGTTGGGCTGTAGACTTTCCCAAAATGTCAACTTCATCTGGACATTGCAGCCAGCTGCTATAACTGGAATCCGGCTAGTGCGACTCGAAGCAGCCAGAGTGTGGCACTATATATATACATTTATATTGGTGGCAAAAGAAAGATGCTGGTCACAATTACTTATGTCAGTTGTCAGAAATAGTGTTGACCAAACCATGATTCGAATATATTTTTCTTTGATTAACTCCCCTCGGCGTTACCAATATGCTTTCGTGGCGTGGCTCGACTTAAAACGAAAGAACAGAGCCTTCTATGTCCGCGAACCCTCTGAGATTATTGAGACAAATCATGACTCCTGTTTCATAATACGCAACCAATATTTCTCTAACTCGTTCAGATCCAATGGCAATATCGAGATGTCTTACCTAAAATCAGCATTGCCTTTTAGTTACCAAATTATTCTCAAATTGGAGATTTTGAACTGGGAAGAGTCTTCTTGGAACACATTCGGCGCTGAAAGAGTTAAGAGTTATGAGTTAAGAAAAATAATTGAAATAAACCATTTAACCAAATCTCCGCCGGATGTCGTCTCTTTTCGTAATAAGGCGTATGCTGCTGCAGTATCATTTTTAGAATCGTCTGCTTTGAAAACATCTGAGAATAATATCCAAATATATAAATTGTTAGTACTTATAATAGGATAGAGAACAGAGGAACTCCTGATCCGCACGGATCTGGATCTGCATTAGTGGCAAACAACGGACCCAGACCTGATTGCAAATATTCGCTGGAAAATATTGGTCGACGCTTGTCGCAAATGCAGCAGGGTATATTTTTCTGAAGCGCCGGTAAATATTGTAAAGTATATGCTTCTACTATTCTACGACTGGGTTATTATAACATGTTCCTAAGTTTGGTGTTGTGGTAGGGCGTCCACCGCGGGTGAGTAAGGTCGCGGGTTCAATCCCCGACCGGGTCATACCAAATACTTTAAAAAAAATGGAAGTAATGGCTGCCCTCCTTGACAATAAAGCTGTGAAAGTGTAGTAGATGGCATGACCCTAGACCAATGTGTTTGCTATATGTTCATTAGGAATTCGCCATTTTGTTATGTGGAGTCAATTTGTCTCTTTTATATTCCTATGTAATTAATAGGAACCCGCCATTTTGTTTTGTGGAGTTAATTTTTCTCCCCTATGTGTATATATTATAAACCTCGATGTTTTGTGGAGTCAAGTTTTACATGTACTATAGGACTCTGAGATCCTTACCATTGGGGTAGTGCCTAGATTCGAGAACTCGGTTGTGTGTTTGTGTGTGTGTGCGTGTGTGTGTGTGTGTGTGTGTGTGTGTGTGTGTGTGTGTGTGTGTGTGTGTGTGTGTGTGTGTGTGTGTGTGTGTGTGTGTGTGTGTGTGTGTGTGTGAGTGTGTGTGTGTGTGTGTGTGTGTGTGTGTGTGTGTGTGTGTGTGTGTGTGTGTGTGTGTGTGTGTGTGTGTGTGTGTGTGTGTGTGTGTGTGTGTGTGTGTGTGTGTGTGTGTGTGTGTGTGTGTGTGTGTGTGTGTGAGTGTGTGTGTGGAGGGTCCGAGACACGAACCTAGATCATTGTGTGGGTCATTTTCAGAGACAGAGATACCTTCTAGAACATGCCATTATCATTTAAAGATATGTAAGTGCGGTTCACACAACTAAATAGGCACATCGCTCTCGATCTAACAGCATCTCCATCCGTCCAGATGACACCTTTAACATGATATTGATCTATGGGGTATTCCCCGTAGGGAAACTCAATTCTTAACCATACTGCTTTGTTATAAGAGTTCAACAAATCGCTGATAACATGATAACGACATAATTACTTTTTATATATTTTATTTTTACTTATATATTTAAATGTATACAATCATAAACACCAGAATGATATAAAATAGTTTATAATATATTATAGAGCACAGCAAAGTTAAGTCGATTCAATAACCATAGGGGTATGACATGAAGCCGTCTTTGATAACTCTTTTATCGAACACAAGTCTATAATCTTTTTTCTGAGATGTGGTCAATAGTCGGGCTGTATCTCGATCACCAACGATTTTGAACTGGTCAGTTACTGTAACTACATCGTTTTTGTCCTCCGTCACCATTCTCTTTAATGTATCAAAATGTATGTCCATACAGTTCTTGTAGTTGAGTGTAATACCGAGCAATTTACAATGTGTTGTCTTTCCGTCCTTGTCAGGATGAGCCAACTGATAGGCATAGTTTTTAGGACCACCTGTTACGAACACCTGTATTGTATTCCCAGGTGTTTCGTCTGTCAAGTCACCTAAATAGTCACCAAGGCTAGGTACAGACTCTCCCGGTTTTGTCGAAAAGACGACGGAATCCGTGTCTGCATAAAGGGCACAGGGACCAAGCTGTTCCAAATAGGAATAGAGTTTTAAACGTGCCTGAGCCGTTGTATAGGCAGCTATGACAACGTTTGTTTTTTCGGAGGTTTAAATGAAGTCTTCTTTATATTTCCATTTTATTTCTACTATGTCCTCCGAAACAAAGTTTACGCCCGTCACCTCCTCTCGGTCTGAAGTTAGTTTGTCTGAGTATATGGAAGGGTCGTCAATGTATTCGACCTGAGACATGTTAGGTCTTTGACCAAATTTACCCCAGAAATAATTCAACATGAGTTTGGCCAGAGAGCGCATACCAGGATTCTTTTTTATATTGTTATAAACTAACAAAATACCTTCTTTCTCATGATATAACTGGATGTATTTTTGTTCATCAACTTCTGTTCTACACACAAGTGAGGCCAACCGCTGGCTTCCTGTTTGATTTTAAGAAATGTATTGACGTACTGGGTAAATAGGCCACCGCTTTTTGTTTCATTGTCATACTGAGATATGTTATCGAAATGCCATACTTCGTATACAGTGAGTACACGGTACCCCTTCTCAACAGCCTGTTTTACTTCGTCTGTGACCAATGTACCAATAAATGAGCGTTCACTGTCCATGTGTGTACAGGACTCTTGTTGTTTTGTATCGGCGCAGGTCCTACATATAGCAAACAGTAATTTACCATTAATTTTACAAGGTAATATAGGTACGAAGAGACCTTTTGGTGGTGGGACCTTACATTTAATAAGGCTTTCGTAGGTGTCGACACTGTCAAAATCTTCAGTGATGATTGTAGGATGACCTAATGGTATTTTCCCCGTTTTATTGATAAAAGGGTACAGTGACGTGACGTCATAGTATTTTTTTAAGTGTTTCATCCCTAGTAGTTTCTTTAAACAATGTGTAAACCTCTGTTCTCACTGGGTTGTAACGGAGTCACATGTTCAAGACCTTGTACAAATTTGGCCATTTTGTCATTGTATTTCAATTGATGTTCAAATTCAGATTTCCAGATGCATTGGTATATATAGCCTCTGTCCTCCAGGTATTTCCATGGTTAATTTACTGACAGGATGGAGTGTAGGGCTTGCATACATTGTTGGATGTCCATGCCAAAAGTCTCCGTGAAATTCAAGAACCACTTTAGAATACCCATCGACCTTGTAAGGACCAATGCCTTTCTCCAAGCCGTTTCTAGCGTGTTGAATACGCACACCCAATGTGTGTGATAGGTATTTAATCCACTGGAGCGCTTTCACAGATTGAACTTGTTCAGGATGATAAACGCTGAAGAGCTGATGCAATGGTGATACTTTTTTCAAATGGGCCAACACCAGTAATGTTTATGAAATATTGTCTAAATCTCAAAGCACAGTGTCTTAATATGTCCACGTCTGTAAGAATTTAGTTCTATCTACAGCTTTCATAGCGGCTGTATTGTAATAAGTCAAGTCAGGTAAACGGTCCAAAACAATAGTTTGATGTTCTTTCTTATTAAACAAATGTGGAAAATATCCTTTGGCTAATTCAGAAAAGCCAAACATTATAGGGAGCTTGGACAAGGCCATTGGCAGAAAGTTGAGAGAATCGATCATCTTAACTTTACAATGACATAATTTTAGCCCCGTTGGAAATGATCCTTGTCAAAATTCCATTATTGTACAAGTATTTTAATATGGGGTAGGAATCATAACCCTGAAAATTATAGCACAGTACAATAGCACCATAGTTGTCTTCTGAAAACAGCCAGTCACAAAAAGCATCTACTGTATCAGTACCAGAAAACACAAATTCATTTGGTCCACACAAATTACATTCACTCATACTGGTCACGTCTTCAAACATACATTTCGAACACACTCTGTGAGCTACACAGAGATTTGGCAAATGTTCGTACGGGCCACACATTGACTTTTTAAAATGAACGCATTTTCCGTTCTCCCCTGGTTTGAAACCATTTTCACATTCCATTATGTTGTTTTGGGTACACTCAAAATCGAAAAACATATACGTTTGTTTATCATCTGTCTCTACTTCTTCATCACACGCTTCGGGTTTCATGTAACACTGATGCCCCTCTTCAACAAAGTATTTACACGTGTCACAGTATGTTCCACCACATATATGTTTTCCATTACACATGTTTTTGTTTATAGTTTTAGAACACTCTTCACAGCGATAGTAGGTTTTACAGGTCGAATTTCCTTTGGCAGTTTGTGTTTTGTGTAAGTCGTAGCAAGTGTGACCCATGAAATATCTGTTACACTTAGAACAATGTATCCAGTCTTCTTCGCTTGACTCGTGTATTTTGTAACAGGCATGACACACGTTGTTACACTTGTGTTTCTCATTATGGTCGTATCCTTTTTGACACGATGTACAGAAATAGTTCCTTCCTAAAAATGCAGGCATACTCGTGATGACGTCGTAGTGTTGGTCATGGCAATACAAGAATATATCATTGTCAGAGTCCGGTCCTTTGTAAATAATATCATTGAAATAGTCCTTTTATATTACGAACAGTTGATAGTTGTTTAACACGGCCTGGAACTTCTTTATTTCATTAACACCGCAAGGCTCTCTTGACATGTCTGATTCACGGTGTAATTCATCAGCCAGCTGTCTTTGTATATCGCGCCCTTGACGTATACTGTTCCATTGTTCATGTTTGTCCAGTCTCGCTTTACCTGTGACAATGGACGTTTTTATTAGTATAAAACACTTTTTTTCTTACAAAAAGCTATCCACATTCGCAAATGTACGTTTCTTAAGACCGCTACCGCTTGGCATATCAACGAGTGTGATGTCAATCTCTAATCCCTCGTCAATCACAAAGTCTTCGTTGGATTGAAGTACTCGTTCCACTTTGGATAGAAGTCTGTCAACCGTCAATTCATGAAGACGCAGAAACGGTACCACTATAGGATAGTCCAATGTAGGACTCTGTACCGTCATACTTATTAAATCTCCTGGCTTGGCGTGGGACGTCATGTCCTCCAATAGGGCAGCAAACATTCGTTTCAATGTGTTTGGTATATCTTTGACGTCAGTCACGTCGATATTTCTAAACTGTACTCGGTATGTTCAAGCAGTGGTTTTAAACTTTTTTCTTTTCCTTGATCTTTGTCATGACATAAAATTGTCAGGGGTCATCGTCTTTCCGAAGACGTTTGACAGAACATATCTCAGAGGTATCTGCAACCCTCTTGACGCCACCACCAATTTGGTGTTTTACTAGCATGTGCCGTTGTAGGCTGTCTGAGCGGGAGAACGTACGTCCGCATTCGGAACAATGTACGTTGTTCTGAGTCCTATGTTTATCAAGGTGGCGATCCAGGTTCGTCCTTCTAGTAAACAAAGCACTACATACGTCACATTGGAAACGTCTCCAGTGATTAGTTGATCGTTGATGTTGCAGTAACTGGTGTTTCTTGGTGGCAACAAAATCGCACTCAGGACAGTTAAAAGCCATGTCTGTTTACTTCGGTGTCTGGAGCGATAATGAAATGTGAGGTACACACCTAGCTGTCAAGAGCATACTTGAATGATCATGCATTCTGATTGGTCAATTGTTTTTGTTTCTGTAATCACGTGACTGAATAATAATAAATGTTTATTTATTTGAAGTGCTTAGTATTTAAACATACGTTGATGAAAGTATTAATCGACAAAGTGCCCTTATCTTGTTTTTATTTTATTCTTTGTTGTTGTTATATTTTTCTTTATAATTTGTGTAAATCATTCAAAAAATAAAATAATAAATAACCATTCTAAACACATGTACAATAGAAAGCGATGGATTTCATATCGGATATAGTAATATCTGAATGACAAATAATAAGCATTGTTTTGTTTCCTCTATCGCTAGCGGTAGGATATGTAGCGTCAGAAGCGAGTTTTAAGATGGCGCACATATGGCATACAGAGCTGACTTGTATACCCGATCTAGTGATGATAGCGGCAATAAGAGGTCAGGACCTCTCACTAGATGGTGCCACTCCACATTTACTTCTCCTTTAACGCGTTATGGTGTTCATGAGCGGTTCCCAGTAATGGTTATGTACATCACCTTACACCAATACTAAGTTGGTCTAACGACACCTCCAAAGTTAGCATTCCTCATGATTTACAAGATCAATATAAAATCATCAACTCTCAACAAAGGTAGAATAACTATATACATTATGTTGCATTACCTATAACATTTAAGTAATAACATTATGATAACCATACTAATAAAGAAATTTAAAACAAGAAATTGTCGTAATTTTGAATAAGTACCTTTTCGCATTCTACGCCATGAATTCATAACGCTCAGTACTTTGATCTGGTATCAGAGGCAGTGTCAGAAACGATTTTTAAAACGGCGCACATATGGCATACAGAGCTGACTTGCATACCCGATCTAGTGATAATAGCGGCCATTGTAGGTCAGGACCTTTCACCAGACGGTGCCACTCCATCTTTACCTCGCCTTTAACGCTTTATGGTGACTCTGAGCGGTTCCCAGTATTGGTTTAGTACATCACCTTACACCAATACTGAGTTGGTCTAACGACGCCTTCATACCGAGGGCAGCCTAGATCATGTTTAATTAGATAACCGATATGATGTTTCATCATGAACAAGGTCAGTTTGATATTCAATAACTTTTTTAGATAGTAAAGCACCACATAGCCCATAAAACACATATTGATAACTTGTATACCTAGGGGGTATGTAATAATCGCGTTCTAGACTAAGAAGTTCCTATTTATCATAATTTGTTGGTGTTTTTGATTTGTTACCGGGGGTAGCGTCAGAAACGAGTTTTAAGATGGCGCACGTGGGACATACAGAGCTGACTTGTACACCCGGTCTAGTGATGGTAGCGGTCAGGACCTCTCACAGACGGTGCCACTGCATCTCTACCTTGCCTTCATGACGATCATGAGCAGTTCATAGTATTTGTATTTGGGTTCTAAACCACCTTACACAACACTAAGTCGACCCCTTACTCATTGTGTTTTTAAAGATCTATATATAAAAACATATACCACAAATTAGTGTAGAATAATGATGTACTCTCGATGTTTTACATATAAACGTTCTAGATAGACACAAAATGGTAACCGTACCTCTTAATACATTCATATTAAAAAAGTATGCGAATAGGTCTAACAGCAGTGTTGTTTCA
Source organism: Serripes groenlandicus (assembly GCA_031761405.1). Lineage (NCBI taxonomy): Eukaryota > Metazoa > Mollusca > Bivalvia > Cardiida > Cardiidae > Serripes > Serripes groenlandicus. The sequence goes on from JASEVX010000007.1 coordinate 14,108,853, forward strand.
AAGAGAAGAAAATGCATAGGGCTAATCATTTGAAAAGTTAAAACAATGTGTATAACATGACAAAACCCATGTGAATAACTAAGAGGGTATATATGTATATATAATAACTATGTATCAATAACTCTAATCGAACTATTGTATAAACACATTTTAACATATTTAACATTTCAATGGAACACTATAGCTACCATACTTTACACGTTTCGCAGACTGTAGAATAATATCATACTAATAGTATTAGATGACATTCTGTTGTAAACATCCATTTTTGAATAGTGAATAAGAGCGTAAAATTTACAACGTCAAGTTAAATAATACTACATCGCCTTGCATATACATTTTATGGATATGATTAATAATCAATATAGGGATTTCACTTTAAATAGAGGTGACCATATAAGTTTACCTTTTAAGCCTAGTCGCGATGCATGGAATAATACATGATAGGCTAACATACCCTTTTAAACTATGACTGTCACATGTTGTTGTTACTATCGTTAGTGTATGACGCTATAGTTAGACGGGACATGTATAAACTTGTCTATTGCTGTTTACAGTATTCGTGAACGTCGCGCTTCAGTTGTACGCGTTTAGCAGAAGACATTTGATCAAGTATTTTTGACACAATGATTCGCTATACATGTATAGCCTCGCAAAGTGATATGATATTCGAAAAATATACGGAGATGTTTTATAAAATATGTTTTGTTTGAACAGTCAATAATAGCGTATAGTTTATAAGGTGTAGTATAAATAAACTTCTGAAAACCAATATCGGGTTTACACTGAAAATAAAAAATGGAGCAGACGATTTAAGTTTACCTTGCAGAAGATATCGCTTCACTATGTATGTAATTAACATTCAATATCGGGTTTACATAGAAAGAAGAGCAATCGATTTAAATACTACATTGCAACAGGTTTAAATTCACGTTATTTGTTAGATCGTTTACGTCTGGTCTCTTTGCTTTCAATGAAACATACTGTTGCGAACGACCCTTATACAATTATAATGGCTAAGTTCACGACGAACCCGAGTTCCGACTAGAGTAACATGGGTTCCTCATGAACGGCAAGAGTTTTAACCCTAGTGACGTCATATGAACTTCTGACCCCGACTATTTGCAACCCTGCTTCGAGCGAGAGTTAGAAGAGTTCAAAATGAAGGAGGGTGGCAATTCTTGATGCTGGTGTGTAAATAATCCTAACATACGAACCTCTGAGTTCAGTAATCAGTGATGTTTTTATTTGTAAGGCAGATAAATCCGGAATTGTTTAATTGGGCCTTGCAAATAATTGCGATCCGTAATTCTGGTGTCGATAATGAAATAAGTGGATACGACACGGAGGCTTTCATTTTGATTTTTGACTCCAGAGTGGAGATGTGCGTTCACGAGAACCAAGTTTCTGCGCATGCGCCATCGATACACGTGCCCCCTAACCCTACCCTCATTGAGTTCGTCATGAACTAAGCCAATATCACGCGTTGGTGTTACTATTTTTAGTGTGTAAGCTTGTCTATTGCATTTATACTCGTGAACTCAGATGACCCGTAATAGTCGAGTTATTAAACAGGTTTACATTACAATTTACGTTACCTGTCTAGCATCGTAAACTGACACATTGATTTTGCTGTTTGCAGCGGTGGTGGTGGTGGTGGTAGTGGTGGTGGTGGTGGTGGTAGTGGTGGTGGTGGTGGTGGTAGTGG
>JASEVX010000007.1:14110760-14153442 GCA_031761405.1 Serripes groenlandicus
GAAATTAGCCGGAGTAGCCGGAACAGTCGTAAGTCCGGCTACTCCGGCTGAATTAAATAGCCGGAATAGCCAGAACTCTTCTCCGGCTGTATCAACCGACAGGAACAGCTGTATTTCCTATTACTACGACTGTACTAACCAGCCGAAAATAACATCAGTCCGGCTATTCTGGTCAACCTAAAGCTTAAACAACATGCATTATGTGGAAATACATTGCCTGTACATTTTATTATTGGCTGGATTTTGATGCTTAAAGTGACTAGTGAATCTCGTAGGCCTTGAACGAATGCAAAATCAAACCTGGTGGGAGCAATTCTGTCGATGCTACACATGTTATACTCCTTTTTGACTAAAACAGGAGGGGTGCAATTTCGGAAAATCAACCCATTATCAACCAGCCTGAACAGCCGGAACTCCACAAACTGAAACTGTATTTATAAGCCGAAACGAAAAAAAAAATCATCGTTTCGGCAATTCTTTCTTGCCTGAACTGTCTTTACGGACAAGCTTGAATTATGTGCGAACACATTGTCTTGAAATGTTATTCTTGGCTTGATTTGTCACCTGGTGCGACCCGAAGCCAGATCGGGACATCGGTTGTAGCATGCGAAACTCTCTAACTCGAACAGGTCCAAAGTCGGGACCTTTTTTGGGGAAAATCTCAACACAGACCGTCGTCGCAAAACATGTAAGGATGAAGGCTAAACGTTTAACACAAACATGTCGGGTGCAATCCTCCGGATTAGCCGGAGTTTCGACAACTCCGGCTGAATTAATTATGACGAACCTGAACTGTCTATATAGACAAGCTTGACATTTTCATATTATCTTGATCATATACTTAGTGCGACTCGGAGCCAAAGTCGGACCAATTCTGGCTTGGTTTTGCAGTTAAAATCTTTTATTCGAATAAGACGGGTGCAAAGTCATGTCTTAATCAGTTTGTGTCGCTTTCCTGCATCAATGGGCCGCTCAATCCATTTATCTAAAAAAAAAAGCAAGCTAAATCGATATCGTTAGCCACTCTGTCATATTGCCGGCTGGATGGATGTCAGTTAAACAAGCAAACAATAGGCACACCAAAACGAGGGTGGGAGCCACTCTGTCGGCCCAACTCCGGCTGCATGGGTTTTGCATCCGGCTGCCATAAATCCGGGTGGAATCCGGCTAACGTGACTCGGAGTCAGAGTGTATCACTTTCACGTGACCTATGTCCGGATGCCAGTTATACTCTCTTATTCGGGCAATATACAGCCAGAGTTGGGCTGTGGACTTGGCCAAAATACCAACTTCATCTGAACATTGCAGCCAGCTGCCATAAATTCGCGTGGAATCCGGCTAGTGCGACTCGGAGCCAGAGTGTGGCACTTTCACCTGACACATGTCAGGATGCCAGTTAAACTCTCTTATTCGAACAGAACGAGTGCAAAGTCGGGACTTTGTCCGGAAATCCGAGCTCCGGCTGGGCATGGCAGCCGACTGACGCAACTTGGCGAAACAGGACATCATGCAACACGAAGTCAATTTGAAGTGCTTTCACCTGGCATGCATCAATCAACCGCCCAATCCATATATCTCAAACAACAGGGATGCCAAAACGACGTTCAAAGCCACTCTGCCGGCCCAACTCCGGCCGGGTTTTGCAGCCGGCTGCCATAAACTTGCCCAAAATGCCAACTTCATCTGAACATTACAGCCAGCTGCCATAAATCCGGATGGAATGCGGCTAGCTTGACTCGGAGCTAGAGTGTGTCACTTTCACCTAACATATGTCAGGATGCCAGTTAAACTCTCTAATTCGAACATGACGGTTGCAAAGTCGGGACTTTGTCGGGAAATCCCAACTCCGGTTAGGCATGGCAGCCAGCTGACGCAACTTGGCGAAACAGGACATCATGCAACACGAAGTCAGTTTGAGGCCCTTAACCTGACATGCATTAATCAACCGCCCAATCCATTTATCTCGAACAATAGGCCCGCCAAAACGAGAGTCGGAGCCACTCTGTCGGCCCTACCCCGGCTGGGTTTTTCAGCCGGCTGCCATAAATCCGGGTGGAATCCGGCTAGCGTGAGTCTGAGCCAAAGTGTATCCTTTTGACCTGACATATGTCAGGATGCCAGTTAAACTCTCTTATTCGAGCAATATACAGCCGGAGTTGGGCTGTAGACTTTCCCAAAAGGTCAACTTCATCTGGACATTGCAGCCAGCTGCTATAACTGGAATCCGGCTAGTGCGACTCGAAGCAGCCAGAGTGTGGCACTATATATATACATTTATATTGGTGGCAAAAGAAAGATGCTGGTCACAATTACTTATGTCAGTTGTCAGAAATAGTGTTGACCAAACCATGATTCGAATATATTTTTCTTTGATTAACTCCCCTCGGCGTTACCAATATGCTTTCGTGGCGTGGCTCGACTTAAAACGAAAGAACAGAGCCTTCTATGTCCGCGAACCCTCTGAGATTATGGAGACAAATCCTGACTCCTGTTTCATAATACGCAACCAATATTTCTCTAACTCGTTCAGATCCAATGGCAATATCGAGATGTCTTACCTAAAATCAGCATTGCCTTTTAGTTACCAAATTATTCTCAAATTGGAGATTTTGAACTGGGAAGAGTCTTCTTGGAACACATTCTACGCTACGGCAGGACCTTACTGATATGCAACATCAAAGACCAACATACGCCGCTGTTCTCAACAGGGAGTCATCCTCTACAAACAAGGCACCTGGAAATGCCTCGCCTGAAATAATGATGGGTAGTAGAATGAGTGAAAATGGAAACATAGGTACCCCAGTAACTGCAGGGGAAACCTTATCTGAGCAGCCGATCAAGGTAGTAATTAGTGACAGACGAACATCAAATGATGCAACTACCTTATTTTGTGTTGATGATATATCTCCACAGACACCACCACAGAGACCCCCGACAGCGCGTACAGAAATGACTGATAAATCACACTCAGGGAAAAAGGTGTTAATGATGGGAGATTCTATACTGCATGGAGTAAATGTTAAGGGTCTTAAAAACAACTTACACAAACATTCCGTGTCAGGTGCAACAATAAACACGCTAATTAGAGACATTGAGATGTATGATCTGAATCAATTCCACACAGTCATCATATATATAGGCGGGAATGACCTGTCCAGGACTACAGACTTTGAGTTGATAGAAGAAAAGTATGACCAGCTAATTGCGCTAATAAAAGCCGGAAATGAAGAGTGCAAACTTATTTTAAGTAAAATTGCCCCAAGAGGAGATGTGGATGTCAATCCAATTAACAAGATCATAGAGCGACTTTCTATTTATCATAAAACTGAAATTGTAGACTGTTACAGAGCATTCCATGATCAAAACGGTAAATTGTTGATGCGCTATCTAAATGAACATGACACTATTCACCTATCTCGGCCAGGCACTAAGCGCTTACTTTCGACTTTTCACACGTCTACACCGATCGTTGAAGATTACACCAAATGTGTGTTCCCAGACAAACAAAACTTTTTTGGGCACCAATCTAATCGGCAATATAGACGACACCCATTCAGGGGACAGCGTCACCAAAATAGATGCATGAATTGCGACGAATCTAGCCATGCGACAGAGGACTGTCGGCACAGGGCTCCTGTCAAGTGTTGGGGGTGCGGGCTCGTGGGACATAAACAGGATCGATGTTGGAACTAGGATGATGGCAATGAAGCCGAACATTATATTCCAAATGTATTTGTTCATGAAAATAGTTATGATGTTTTAAATCATATATGCACACTTTGCCAAGAAATTGAGTGTAATTGTGACAATTTTCCAAATGCTTATGAAAACTCTAACGCTACTATCTTAAATATTTCGGAACACATAAATTTAACAAATTTAGGATTAAATAATAAAAAAGGTTTAACCATCGGTCATTTAAACGTAGCTGGACTGTCTTCTAAATTTGATGAATTACAATTAATGCTAACATCTAAGAAAAACAAAATAGACATAATGGGTATAAGTGAAACGAAATTCAATGAAAACCATAAAACTGAAACATTTCATATAGATGGATATCAAGTACCTTTTCGTCGCGACCGTTTATTCAATGGCGGTGGAGGTTTGGCAGTATATGTAAAACAAAACGTAAATTGCATACGACGATTAGATTTAGAAGGAGATGATATAGAAATAATTTGGTTAGAAATTATGCCAACTAAATGTAAATCTTTTTTAATTGGTTCACTTTACAGGCATCCAGAATCTAAAGTTGCATGGAAAGAAATATTTGACACTCATTTAGAAAAGGTTCAACTTGAAGAAAAAGAAATATTAATTTTAGGCGATATAAATCGAGATTTATTAAATTCCAAAATAAATGATGAATGGTCTAGCTATATTTTATCACTAGGATTAAAACAGTTAATTAAGCAGCCGACGCGTGAATGTTCAACTTCAAAAACTTTAATAGACCACATTTATACTAATTGTGATCAAAATATATGTAATGTAAGCGTGCCCAAAATAGGAATTAGCGATCATTATCCGATCCTATGTACAAGAAAGTTAAATTATAAAGAAAAAATCAATTCACATAATTTTATAAAATACAGATCATTTAGGTCATTTTCGGAGGAGTCATTTTTATCAGATCTTATCAGCATCCCCTGGGGTAATCTAAACAACACTGATACTAATGAAGTACTTCACACTTGGGTGTCTAATTTTTCAAGTGTTGTAGATAATCACGTCCCAATTAGAATTCACAGAGTTAAACACTTAAAACAACCAGATTGGTTTACACCTGATATTTTAGATGAAATTAAAGAACGTGATAAATTTAAGGCTAAAAATGATATGGATAACTACAGAGCTTCAAGAAATAAAGTTTGTACATTGATAGATAATTCTAAAAAAGAATCTTATGAAAGAAAAATTGAGGAAGGAAAATCAGACCCTAAAACAGTTTGGAAAATATTTAAAGAACATGGTGCGTCTACAAAAAAGACATACAACTGTAATTTAATAAAAAGCATTCATAAAGATGGAATAGATATTACTGATAACCAAGATATTGCAAATACTTTTAATATTTTTTGTAAACGTAGCCGCTAACTTAAAAGAACCTATTCCAACTTCAAATTTTGATAAAGTAAATGATTTTGTAAAAACAAAAGTTCCTGATCATATGTATTTTCACATTCCTCTGATTACGGAATCCCAAACGCGTAAAATGTTAAACAATTTAGATGTATCCAAAGCTACAGGACTTGACCAAATAGGGCCAAAACTTTTAAAATTATCAGCCGATGTTATATCAAATAGTCTTACGTATGTTATAAATTGTAGTATAAAACAAGGTGTTTTCCCAGATGAATGGAAATGCGCAAAAGTTAATCCTTTATTTAAAAAAGGTTCATCAAATGATGTAAATAACTATAGGCCAATATCAATTTTACCTACTCTTTCAAAATTGATTGAAAAACATGTGCATGATTCATTTGTTAATTACCTTAATCATTATAAATTATTATGTAAATCCCAAAGTGGGTTTAGAAAAAAACATAGCTGCGTAACAGCATTAGTATGTATGATAGATAAATGGTTAACAGCTTTAAATGATGGAGAATTTGTAGGCGTTGTTATGTTAGATTTTTCTAAAGCATTCGATTTATGTTCCCACGAAATACTATTAAAAAAATTACAAATTTACAAATGTGGAGATAATACTATTAAATGGTTCAACTCTTATCTTACAAATAGAACTCAAGCGGTGAACTTAAACGGTGTACTCTCTGATAAGCAAATTACGACATGCGGGGTCCCGCAAGGGTCTATTCTAGGGCCTCTTTTATTTATTTTATTCATAAATGACTTGCCTATGTATGTACAGGATAATGTTTCAAACGTTGATATGTATGCAGATGATACTACAATATATGACATAAATAAATCTAAATTAGAAGTTGAAATGAATTTACAAGCTGCTTTGAATAACGTCAGTACATGGTGTCTAAACAATGGTATGGTATTAAATGCTTCAAAAACAAAAGTAATATTGATAACGACACCCCAGAAACGGACAAGATTAGTTAATCAACCTCTAAATTTGAAATATAAAGACTTAAATCTGGAAATCACAACAGGTGATAAAATTCTTGGCATATATATAAATGAAAACCTTAAATGGGATACGCATATAAAATTTCTTAGGAAGAAAATATCTAGTAATTTGTGGCTATTATCAAGAATTAAAGTATTTATTCCTGTTAATTATAGAATAATGTTTTACAAAGCCTATGTCCAACCACATCTTGACTATTGTAGTATCATTTGGGGTAGTACAAAACAATCAAATATCCAGGTTTTAGTGCGATTACAACGAAGAGCATGTCGTATCATTCTAGGTGAACAATATACCACTTTAAGCGAGGCTTTAAATATAATTAATTCTCTTAATATTGAACAGAGGTTTTCACTTCATAAAGCCAAATTTATGTACAGGGTATCGCAAAATGCAGTCCCGTCATATATTCAAAATATGTTCAATTACAATGTCAGGCGTCCAAATCTTTTACGTTCTTCAAATAAATCGGATTTTTTAATACCCAAACCAAATATAGAACTTTTTAAAGGGAGTATGTCTTACTCTGGGGTAAAAGTATGGAATAACATTCCAAATGAAATAAGACAGAGCGAAAGTATTAAAAGTTTCACAGTAAATTATACTAAGTGGATAAATTCAAATCAACAGTCATGAAGCTAAAATTGTAAATATGGCCATATGTAAGTCTGTAAGTTAAACCTCTGCCGCCATATGTATGTATTATGTTGTTGTGTAACATTGTTATCATGTTGATCATGTTTATGAATAATGCTAACTTTGAATTTGTTATGCTGATTGTTATATTGCTATATAATAATGTATTTGTATGCATGTAAATATTGCTTTAGAGGGCCCCAAGGAAGATTAGTTTATACTAATTGGGTTACCCTCTGTAAATAAAGACTTTCATTCATTCATTCATGTAATTAATAGGAACCCGCCATTTTGTTTTGTGGAGTTAATTTTTCTCCCCATATGTGTATATATTATAAACCTCGATGTTTTGTGGAGTCAAGTTTTACATGTACTATAGGACTCTGAGATACTTACCATTGTGTGTGTGTGTGTGTATGTGTGTGTGTGTGTGTGTGTGTGTGTGTGTGTGTGTGTGTGTGTGTGTGTGTGTGTGTGTGTGTGTGTGTGTGTTTGTGTGTGTGTGTGTGTGTTTGTGTGTCTGTCTGTCGGTCTGTCTGTCTGTCTGTCTGTCTGTCTGTCTGTCCAGATGTATTTTAGCGTCACTCCACAGCCCAAACAGGATGTGCGCGTCTGAGTTTCGTTGCTAAGAGCCCACCCGTTGCTATGAAGCTAGCAAAAAAAACGCGTTTAAAAACCCAAACTATTTTTCTATCTTCTCTTACAGTTTTGAATGTAGAGAGCTGAAACTTCGGTTATAGATACTTCGAGATATTAAGAAAAAATGTATCCGTTACGATTATTATTTAGGCCTTTGTTTCCAAATGGTAGCTTTTCAAAGATACAGAGTTATTGCCCTTTGTTACTTTTTCTTGTCCGGAGAAAGATGGAATCTAATAAAACTTCATACACTGGTAGAGCACAATGAGAGGAAGTGCAGTGTACAAGAACCATAACTCTAATTCAGCTAATTAAAGAGTTAAAGCCCTTTGTTACTTTTTCTTGTGCGTAGAATAACTTTAAAACTACAAGTTGGAATTTAATACAACTTCATACGATGATACAACACATTGAGAGAAAGTTCAGTGTACAAGAACCATAACTCTGTTTTACCTAATTACAAAGTTATTGCCCTTTGTTACTTTTTTCTTGTCGTAAGAATAACTTAATAACTACGAGATGGAATCTGATAAAACTTCATACAATGGTAGAGCACAATGAGAGGAAGTGCAGTGTACAATAACTCTAGTTCAGCTAATTAAAGAGTTATAGCTCTTTGTTACTTTTCCTTGTGCGTAGAATAACTTTAATACTACAAAATGAAATTTAATAAAACTTCATACGATGATATAACACAATGAGAGGACGTGCAGTGTTATTGCCCTTTGTTACTTTTTCGGGTCCGGAGAATAACTTAATAACTACGAGATGGAATCAAATAAAACTTCATGCAATGTTAGAACACAATGATTGGAAGTGCAATTTACAAGAACCATAACTCTAATTTAGCTAATTAGAGTTATTGCCCTTTCTAATTTTTTATTGTGTGTAAAATAACTTTATATAACTACAAGTTGGAATTGAATCAAACTTCATACGTTGATACAACACGTTGAAAGGAAGTGCAGTGTACAAGAACACTATTTTACCTATTTACATAGTTATTGTCCTTCCTTACTTTTTCTTGTGCGTAGAATAACTTTAAAAGTACTAGATATAATCTAATAAAACTTCATACAATGGTAAAGCACAATTAGAAGGAGTGCAGTGTACAGGAACCATAACTCTATGCAAAGGCGAAAATCACAAAGGCGAATCCCACGTCGCCTACGGGCTTGTATTCTGCATTAGCGATGTATTATTAGAGGATTTTAGAAGAGACCAGAATTTCTTGGCGTCATTTTGACAATTAATAAGTTCTGTTCTTTTCCTCTGTTCTTAAATACGTTTTCTATCTCTACATGAAATCTTAAATCTATTTCTATGAAATGTGTAGGTTTCAAGATCACATTTACAGTAAGTTAATATAAATCGTCTAAGAACTCTAACATTGAAGTGTTTGGCATTGATGCAATCTCGGTCCCACCAGACCGGTTTCTTTGGTCACACCTCATTATTTCGGCAGATAATTGATACATTTTAATAACATAACTCAAATGGGGTAAAACAGAAGCATTATTAACAATAAAGGTATTATGGAAGTCATCAAATAACTGAATAAATTTACTATACAGTGGCTCAGTATGCTAGGCGTTTTCATGTGAATCGTTTCCAGGCTGTTAATGTGCATTCTGATCCAGAACTTGCTGTTGCAATGTTTTCAATTTGGAGTCTGAAGATAAATGTTCAAGGAAACTGATCTGAAACAGAAAAGTCAGCAATATGATGAAACAGATTAGAAAAAGACAGCATATAATCGACTGTACTAGTACCTTTGTTCGCAATACATGTATATTGGCCCAGTGAGTCACCAGAAAACCCTCCATTTAACAAATGTAACTCAAAAGTACAGCAGAACTCAATCAAAGATAAACCAAAACAATTGTATTAGGCAAAATCCAAAATGGCCGCCATCCGGGTTAGACATCAATCGCAGGTAAAAAAACTAAAAGGGCTAGAATCATAAATGATAACAAATTTTAGTTTATTTTGCGGGGAATCCAATTCAGAAGTTATTTCAATTATCTGAGGTCAAGTTTACCCCTCATCGACACGGTAAAGGTCATTTTGGGGGTCAACCCGGTGATTTTGGTGTCTCATCGTCATCCTCAAAGTCCTGTCCCATTATTAGCTGTATGTTGCAGTTTTCAAAGGGGAATAAAGGCAGGAAAGATACTTACATATCCCAAAAATTGAAGGTGGCTGATGAGCTTACCAGGACATATAGGACAAATGGTCAAGAGGACGTACTTATATTCATGCGGGCTGCCGTTATGATGCACACGTTTTTTATACAGAGTCAAGAGCCCTTCGACGGCTCCTTCCCCCCTAGCTGCCTCAAGGCTTCAGTTAATGAGGAAATGAGGAGTTTCTTCAATATAGTGCTCCGGGATCCATCATCTCTTTATGGACGTGATCAGATCGGTGGAGACGCCAATCTGGGTGCCAGGGAGAAGATCGCGCGTAACATCTCACAACTGCTTATCTACAATACAAGTAAGGGTACGCACCTTGCAGTCAAGACAGCTGCAGTATGCCACAACACGAAGCAAGAAACCCCATTCCCTCTGTATCATGGCCTCAAGCTCACACCAGTCACGATACCGACATGACAGCCTTCTTTCGGTTCGAAAATCAGAGAGAGCCACCGAGCCTGGCAGATCGATGGTTGCTGCGATCAAGGATCAGACATTCTTAAGTGCCTCAATGCACCCACTAGCCGCGCAGCTGTTGCCAAATAAACCACGTTCGTGGAGTTGGTATGGCAAGTAAGTGGAAATATCAGTACCCCACGTTTCACAAAAGCTGATTATGGCAAAATGTTAATAATATTGTTGAAAAAGTGTATCAATCTGGTATTTTGAGAACCCCTCAATAGTCTAACTAACTTCATTAAACGTCTCTAAATATTGCGTACAAGTTACAATTGGATCTCGGCCTGACCGCTAGTCTCGTGTTTGATAAGGAACCAGCTTTTTCTGATTGTCGTCAAAAATGAATAATTGCCCGTCAATACACATCTTATCGTATTTTAGATAAGCCCTTTTACCACCATTATAAGATTCTTGCAGGGACGGGTATAATAAACTTCGTTAATGTCTAACACGTTCCAGAAAATCTTCTGCGATACGGACTTTATTTTGTTCGGGCCCTGCACTTGAGGAATTACTACTAGATTGACAATATGATTTTATCATGTGTTTATATGTTTGTAGTATACGATATTTGTCTTTGTAGAATGACAATTTTACAATGATAGGTCTTGGTTTATTCAATGCTAACGCGATCACTATCAATTCCAAAGTCATTGGATATATAATCCCTCACTTTCTGTTCAGTGTTATTCCATATTTCCTCTTGATCTTCGCGCATATTATAAAATTGAAGATATTGTCTTCTGGACCGCCGTCGAGGTTTTCATATTTATTCATACGTTATTATTTTTTTCCAAAGTAAGGATTCTGCCCTGGAGATCCTTAACATTATCACTTAGTTCTTGGTTCTTGGTTCTGAGTACTGATGTCAAAACGGGTTCTTTCTAAATGCAATCGGTACAGAAGCATCAAAAACACTTATTGACTGTTACCATACTTGTATTAAGGCTTGTTCATGCTTGAGCTGGAAACGAGATAACTCGTATATAAAGTATACATGTATCTTTTAACAGGTTACTAGAAAGTTTAAACAGTGACATAAGTGACTTGGATTTTCTCTGGTTCCTACATGTTTCAAATAAGCCCGTATGTGCGTAAAGATACAATATGGCCTTTGTAAACAGTGTAGATCCAGATCAGCGTGTGCATCTGTTCAAATCTTACTTATAGACAAGACAACATTTAATTGACATTTAACATATATTTACACGACATGTCATCTTTCTTAAACACAATAATTAAAACGTTTATGGAATAAAGATTGAAAATATATAATCAATATAATAAAAATCAAAAATCAGTAAGGTTAGTCCAATCATGTTTTAAATTGTTATTTTAGTTATTTCTTGTTTCTAAAGCGTATTTGACATATATTAGTTGGTTAGAAGCTTCTGTAAATATCCTGCCACTGGCTGATTTAAAGCTAGACTGTTCTGAAATGCCAATTCGAACTATTTCCCATAAGCGGGCTTCAATTACGTATGATGCACTGACGCCAAACGCGGTCTGTGTTTTCTTTACCAAGTAAACGGTTATGATGCTCCATCTCCTCCTGCGTTTCCGCTATAATAGGATTTGTCGTTAATCTACAGAAAGCCGATTATTGAAGGGAGTCGCGAGTTTAAAAAATTATATTTGCACTTTGATCCTGAAGTATTATTTAACAAGAACACAATTGATCAGTATTGCAAAGTAAGCATTACAAAATTACTGATCACAATATTTTTTAGAATGTCTGTTTTATAGCAATAGATAGAAAATGTCATCAGCAAGAAGGTCAAGTAAGAGGAGGAGGGTGATGAATTTGAAGTATACTGTCAATACAGAGACTGTCAGTGTGCTCGCACAATCTGTTGTCCCCGAGAACGATTTTGTCTGGGTTGGTCGACAAGGTGGTGGATGCGGTTACTCCCAGATTGATTGAAACATTAAATAGTCTGGCTCACAGAAGGGAGACAGTCTCAGAGTCTGTCGACTTAGGTAACGAGGCTCAACCTTTCATTTTGTCTTTAAACTCTACTTTGGTAGCACACATAAGTGCAAACATTCGTTTAAAAATATTTAATGACGAGTACATTGAATTTGGTAGTTTGTTACCTTACCCCAAAAAATATGAGGAAGAAAGCAACATTGATATAAGAAATGTGGAGATGATAACGCAAAAAGGCCAGAGTGTTCCCAAAATACATTGCTTAGAGCAATGAACAGATTCATTTATGATTTTTATAGGTATTTACACTTTAAACCATTCGAATGAAACTCAACATTTGTTGAAATATATGAATGTTATTTGTCCAGGTACCTACCGTTTTGAGGACGGAGGATGGAGACAATATGATGATCACTTTAGATTTAAAAAATCAATAGATCGGACAATTTCTTTGGGCACAGTTGTTCGGGAGATGTGGCTTCTGTATATGGTCAATACTGGTACTCAAGAACAGGCTGTTTCCAGCTCTAGGCCTCAATTAAAGAAATGTTTTGACTACAATACTGGCTGGTGTGTCAAGTCAGCTTGTAGTTTACAAGCACATTTGTTTGAATTGCTCTGGAAATCACCCTGCGATTTCTTGTTATGTCTCTAATCGTCCGTCTTTTGTTCCTTATGCTAGGCCTCTCATCCCCTTGGGACCCCGTTACCCAACCCTATCATACAATTAACCCTGACAACCAAACGCAAGTAACAGTACGAGGTATCAAGCGCCTAAGAGTCAATTCAGTTCAAGAGCCAGATTCGCATTTAATGAAACTAGGCAAAACACCAATTAGAGTGGAACGTCTGGCCTCTTTGCTATATGAATATCCGAATGACTTGGTTAAAACTGAATTTATTGATGGTTTTACTAATGATTTTTCCTCGCATTATTCTATCCCAAGGTTAAAACCGGGTTGTTTTAATTTGATATCGGTCAAACAAAATGAGAAGGAGGCTTAAACGCTAGTCATGAAGGAAGTTGAGGCTGATCGGATAAGCAGGGCCATTTAATGATTAAACAGCCTTTTGAAAACATGAGAATTTCACCTATTGGTTTAGTAGTTAAGAAAGATAACTCTTATCGTATGCTACATCATGCGTCTTATCCCTCTGGCTCTAGCCTCAACGACTTCATTGATCCATTAAATTGTAGCATTTCAGTATTCCTCTTTTGATAACGCTATTGCAATTCACTATGTAAAGGTGCACTTTTGGGAAGAATGGATATACAAATCAGCATTTAAGTTGCTGCCAGTCAACCCGAAAGATTCTGAGTTGTTGGGTTTCAAGTTGAACAATGAATATTTTTTTGCCAATGGGTTGTTCTATTTTATGTGAATTATTTGAAAAATGCTCAACCTTTTTAGAATGGGCCGTGCAACAAAAATGCAATGCATTATTTGGATGATTTTTGTCTGGTGGAAAACAGGGTAGTAGGGAATGTGAATTACTCATGTTTGTCTTACAACAACTTTGCAATGACCTTTGTGTGCCTTTACCGTATGGCAAATTTGAAGGTCCGACAGAGAATATTACCTTTTTAGGATTAGAGTTGGATACAACAAAAATGGAGATAGGAATACCTGTGTTGAAAATTGTCGAACTCTGTGACAAATTGCATTTTGCTTTGAGCAAAAATAAAATTCAATCTTTAGCTGGCTCAGCCAATTGTTGTGCACAAGCAATTCCGACTATGAGAGCATTTTGCAGTCGAATATATGCAGCCATGTCAAAGGATTCACAACCTCACCACTTTATTCGTTTGATTCTACCATTGAAGGATGACTTTAAGAGCTTTTGTTATTCTTAGACTGTTTCAATGGGATTTGCAACTTGGGGAATTTGGGGGATTATGAGAAGGCTGCCCACAACATGTTTCTCCCCATATGAAGTTCAGATTTGTCAAGCAGTTTTCTCAATGGCATATGTTTTTTCCGTGTTGGGGAACTGGTTGCGATTCTAAAAGGGTAGCAATTCATGCTATTCTATTTTCTAATGTATCAATTATGAATAACAATTCCATGATAGAGGTTAAGGTTCCACATTCAAAAACAGACCTTTTAGGTAGGGGTACTGTTTTGTATTTGCAGTCAACAAGTGGGTCTCTTTTCCCAGTAAGACAACTTAAATCCTACCTGCAAATTAGACCAACGGTAGGTGGTCAGCTCTTCATTCATGCCAGTGGCGAGTTTTTCACTTGTTATTAATTCAACGCTAACTTGTTATTAGTTCAACGCTGTCTTAAGAAAGGCATTGACCGCTTAAACATGTTCATACTGTCATTATAATATTGATGTTTATTGCCTAGCTCATGTAGTTAAATTTTGTCATACTCTATTGCATGTTATAAAGTTAGACGATTTAGCAGGTTGTCTACTATACGTGAGTACAACCATCGTTGAAAACATGCCCATACAAGGACCACAGACGTAGGAATGAACACTCCCATTACAATGAAATAATTAAAATGTTTCCCCGAATCGTCCTCCATGAGGTTTTCAGTGTCTCCCTCTATAACCGCATTATAAACAAACTCGTGTTGTTTCTTTAGTATGTCTAGGATATCGTCCTCTGTAGATTCTTCGTTGTCCGAGTTATCTTCCTTTTTAAATTCATTCAATAATACCTTGGTATCTGATGTACCATAAATGTATAATGTGGCATTCCTAACCGATGCATGTTTGTCTGTAAACAGAAATAAGAACAGGTTCAAATCAGATTTTTATCTATCAAAGATGTAAATTATCCAATTATTAGGAACTCGAGATAACTAAAACATGTGCTAATTCGAATATATCGTATAACTCGAGTTCATTGTATTTCTTATTTGCATATGAGCCATTCCACGAGAAAACCGACATTATAGACTCTGCGTAATGTATCGACCCAGATCAACCTGCGCAGTCCACGCAGGCTAATTCGGGCCGACAAATTCCGTATCGGGGGGGATAGAGGTATAGAGTAATGATTCCTGAATCAAGAAATCCACAGGAGGCGAAAACTGCCCGTGCGGATCGATACTTTACGCAGAGTCCACAATGTTGGTTTTCTCGTGAAACGGCTTATATATTTATGTCAAACGTGACTGCGAGAAAATGAAAGTTCGACTAATGGTCTGTTCCGGTTAAAGTTTGATGTGTAAGTACGTCTTTTGTTAATATATTCGAGACAAAGAGAATATCGACGTATGTTTATTCGACATATACTTACAACTTGTATTCGCCATTTTGTCATACTGTGTCATGATAAGAGACCAATTCCCTATAGGATTTTCCCCCCAAAACTGTACAGATGTAAAATTCCAAGTCCTGAGAACATAATTCTTGGTTCTATTTAAGGATATCGTTCCCATGGCATCACTAAGAATGAACGAGCGTGAACCCGATGGGGAGAGCAGCTGTAATGCTAACAGGCGTTCTCTTGTAGCTGTGTATCGTATATTGACAACCACGTGCTCTACTGAATGTATGCATGTGTTTAGATGTCCACAAGTTTTAACTTCAAATTCGACTAGATGCGCACTTGGCCTCCTTGCTCTCGGCTTTGATGTGAGTCTGAAACAGATTTTGTTATAATTAAACTACGGATTTAATAATTAAGTATTTGCTGTATTAAAACTAATTTTGATTTAATGTGATGCATTTTCATGATTTATTTCAAGTGATGCATTACTTTAAATTCCGATTTCATGTGATGCATTACTTTAAACCGATTTCATGTGATGCATTACTTTAAATCTGATTGCATGTGATGCATTACTTTAAATCTGATTTCCTTGGATGCATTACGAATTAAGAATCAGCGAATTAAAGCTCCATATGTCATACTATGTTGTATGACGCCATTATCCTCATAATTCTAATGGCATCGTCTTCAGCGTTTAGACATTAACACTGTTTAAAAACATTTAGATAACAACTAAAAACATAAACACTTTCTAATAAGGCGTTAATGAAAATATTTGTTTATTTACGTTTTGATAACGAATATTTATTATTAAAATAGTCACCTTTTCACCCACTCTTCACCATCGCGGAAGTATGAATTGTAACATTTATTGATTAAACTTGCTATCTTACCGAAAACGTCATGACTTTCTTTATTTGTTTGCTTAAACTTATATATCTATGGAGTAGATTTGTCTGAGTACTAATATAAACGGGAAGTAAATATTGTAAGAAAAAACTCAATGTAGCCTATCAGTGTCTGAATCTTCGACAAGTATCATTTAATGTTGCAAGTAGTAGAACAATATTTTTAATTGAAAACTATTTTATTATATTGGAACTTTGTGAATTTTGCCATATCGATTATGATGAAGGAAAACACATTTAAAACATGAATTGTTATGATTTACACTTAATAATACTTTTTAAGTCAATCCATTATCTCAAAAGAAAACTATTTTCCAAAGTGCGAGACGAAGGAGAAGAAATAGGAGAAAAAAGATAAGGAAAAATTAACCCTTCCTGCGAGAAAACCAACATTATTGACTCTGCGTAATATATCGATGCAGATCAGCCTAGGCAGTCTGCACAGGTTAATCCGGGTCCACACATATTAAGTCTCAGCGGAATAGAGGTATAGAGCAATGATTCCTGAAACAGAAAATTCACAGTAGGCGAAAAGTGTCTGTCTGGGTTAGCCTGCGCGTCATGCTTAGGCTGATCCGGGTCGATACTTTACGCAGATTCTACAATGTTATTTTTCTCGCGGGACTGCTAAAATTAGATTTCTAATGTAAATTGCATTTTCTTAAATTAGAAGTCATATGATGTATTAGCAATACCTTGAAGTGATGCATTACCTTAAATTTGAAGTCATGTGATCTATTACCATTGCGTTGAAGTCATGTGATCTATTACCATTAATGCCAAGCCATGTGATGCATTACCTTAAATATGAATTAATCTGGAGCATAACATTGAGAAAGAAGTCATGTAATGCGTTTAGCTAAATTGGAAGTCATTTGATGTTTTATCAATACTTTCAAGTCATGTGATGCAATGCCATTACTTTTGAGTCACGTGATTCATTTTCATAACTTTGAAGACATGAGGTGCATTATCATAACTTTTGAGCCATGTGATGCATTATCATAACTTTGAAGTCATGTGATGTATTATCATTCCTTTGGGGTCATGTGATGCATTGTCATAACTGTGAAGTCATGTGATGCATTATCATCCCTTTTGAGTCATGTGATGTATTATCATTCCTTTGGAGTCATGTGATGCATTATCATAACGTTGAACTCATGTGGTTTATTATCATAACTTTGAAGTCATGTGATACAATACCATTCCTTTGAAGTATTTGCTGTATTTAAACTCATTTTGATTGAATATGATGCATTTCGATTATTTATTTCATGTGATGTATTGCTTTAAATCTGATTTCATGTGATGCATTACTTTTAATCTGATTTTATGTGATGTATTACCATTACTTTGAAACCATGTGTACAATACCATTACTCTGTAGTCATGGGATGCATTACCTTAAAATGGATTTAGAATGGTACACAGATGCTATTTGTGGTGGTACAGGTGTCCAAGTTTCTGCGGTTACAGCAAATCCTGTAGCATTCATTATACCATACCCAAAATGTGCATTATCTGAAAATAAAATCAGTTCTTGTTACACATTCGTAATAAAAGGTGTCATACGTTAGGATTGAATCGGTTTTATATGCGTGCGGACAGTGATTCCAGTTTGCGCATATGCACCAAGACCGAAATCGCCTGACGAATCCCTAGCCTTCTTCACGCGAGGATCAGCAACAATTGGGGAAACAAGGTAAATCATGACGACCCCGACTACCGGCGGCTTTGGTGAAGTGATTGTCGGCAAAACCCATTTCATATCCATGTACTGATGAGTCAACGAGGGGACATATGCAAAACTGGAGATATGAATGTTTGTTTGGTATTTACGTCGCTTTCAACAAATACTATAGTTATATCACGGCGTTTCCTGGGTTAGTTACCAGTGCTACATGTCCATTTATGCTGACATAAGCGAGTCGATATGAAATCCCCACAGCCCTGAACGCCGAAGAGAGAAAACGATTCTTCCATTTTAAAAAGTATTTGGTGCAATGTAGTAGTAGTAGTAGTAGTAGTAGTAAAAATAGTTGTAGTAATAGTAGAAGTAGTAGAAGAAGTAGTAATAACACTTTTTGAAGAAGGTGTAGCAGAAGTAGTTATAGTAGTAGTAGTAGTAGTAGTAGTAGTAGTAGTAGTAGTAGTAGTAGTAGTAGTAGTAGTAGTAGTAGTAGTAGTAGTAGTAGTAGTAGTAGTAGTTGTTGTAGTAGAAGAAGTAGTAGTAGTAGTAGTTGAAGTAATAGTAGTAGTAGTAGATGTAGTAGTTGTAAACGTAAGAGTAGTATAAATAGTAATAGTATAATATAAGAAGTAGAAGTAGTAGTAGTAGAAGAAGTAATACTAGTAGTAGTAGTAGAAGCAATAGTAGTTGTAGTTGTAGCAGTAGTAGTAGTTGTAGTAGCAGAAGTAGTATAAGTTGTAGTAGTAGTAGTAGTAGTGATAATAGTAGCAGTTGTAGTAGAAGAAGTAGTAGTGTAGTAGTAAACTACTTGTATTAGTAGTTGTAGTAGTAGAAGTAATAAACGTAGCAGTAGTAGTAGCAGTAGTAGTTGTTATGGTAGTAGCAGTAGTAGTAGTTGTAGTAGTAGTAGAAGTAGTAGTTGTAGTAGTTGTAATGATTTTGTTGATGTTGTTGTTGTTATTGTTGGTGTTGTAGTACTATTTATTTTGCAATGGTTCCGTTTGTTCTTGTCTTGCATAGACAATTCCATTCCGACAAAGTGCAAGTCCCGAAACAAAGATTTAAAATGCATTCGAGAAAAGTTACCCCTAATGTATAAGTAGACTCACATTTAAGTCCGGCAGCATTCGTTGAGGATGGCCTGGCCGTCTTCAAACCATCTAATGAAGACGTTAGTATAAGTATGTATTGTACATCTCGCCACGATAATCTGTAAAGATAAAATGAGCAAAGCTACGCGAAAATCAATCGTAAGGAATTTACAATCAGTGTATATCAAGATCAACCAGCGCATTCACACAGTCTGATCTTGCTCTGCATTATTCATGGCAGTGTTCGAGAAAATTATGTTAATCAATATCAATATGGATCCATAACATTTACCGAACGAGATTTTCATTCAGCTGGATAGAAAACTTACAGTACAGTAACATGAGATGATTCTCGTTATGCCAGTTACTGAAATGGAAGAATAATAGAACGAAGATTCTCAGTAAAGCAGAATGTGATGGTTCTCGTTATGCAAGTTACCAAAATGGAATAATAACAAAACGAAGATTCTCAATACAGCAGAATGTGATGATTCTCGTTATGCAAGTTACCAAAACGGAATTATAACAAAACGAAGATTCTCAATACAGCAGAATGAGATGATTCTCGTTATGCAAGTTATCGAAATGAAGAATAACAAAACGAAGACCCTCAATACAGCAGAATGAGATGATTCTCGTTATGCAAGTTATCGAAATGGAAGAATAACAAAACGAAGACCCTCAATACAGCAGAATGAGATGATTCTCGTTATGCAAGTTACCAAAACGGAATAATAACAAAACGAAGATTCTCAATACAGCAGAATGAGATTATTCTCGTTATGCAAGTTACCAAAACGGAATTATAACAAAACGAAGATTCTCAATACAGCAGAATGAGATGATTCTCGTTATTCAAGTTATCGAAATGAAGAATAACAAAACGAAGACTATCAGAACAGCAGAATGAGATGATTCTCGTTATGCAAGTTACCAAAACGGAATAATAACAAAACGAAGATTCTCAATACAGCAGAATGAGATGATTCTCGTTATGCAAGTTATCAAAACGGAATTATAACAAAACGAAGATTCTCAATACAGCAGTATGAGATGATTCTACATATGCAAGTTACCAAAATGGAAGAATAACAAAACAGCAGAATGAACATGATTCTCGTTATGCAAGTAATCAAAATAGAAGAATAACAAAACGAAGATTCTCAGTACAGCAGAATGAGATGATTCTCGTTATACAAGTTACCAAATTGGAAGAATAACAGAACGAAGATTCTCAGATCAGCAGAATGAGATGATTCTCGTTATGCAAGTTACGAAAATGGACGAATAACAAAACGAAGACTTTCACTACAGCAGAATGAGATGATTCTCGTTATGCAAGTTATAAAAATGGAACAATAACAAAACGAAGACCCTCAGTACAGCAGAATGAGACGATTCTCGTTATGTGTTCTGTCTCAATAGCCAACAAATAAAACCATCTAACAGCTTAGCTAACCTTTAATATTGCAAAACTTGAGAACAATTCGTAAGTTCCAATATGTGTGTGGTAAAAATCTGAAAAGTACAAAACATATACTTAATTTCGTGCAACACGAAAGAAAATGGCAATATACGCCCAGCAACGACTAGTTTACTAAGATCAGCATGCGCAAACCCCAGTCCGTTCACTTAACGTAAATCAATAGCCCTGATCAACCTAATAGTTACATCCATAAAGGTGTTTTCAACAAACACTAATATAATGCAGACTAAAAGGCTTGTACCTTTCACTAATCTGTAACCAGCCCTATACCCTATGTTATAAAGTGCTTTCAACAAAGCACTCTTATAACACAAACAATAGGCAGGATTTAAGATAAGAAATATCATTTAAATAATAAGAAATGCAATACAACAAAATACATATGCAATGATCATGTTCAAAGAAACAGAAATTACCATTTCCCAGATATAAACAACTTTTGACACATCTGCAGCAAACAAATACGGAGACATGATGCAGACACCTCTAGGAACGTTACAATAATTACCAATGATGTTTTCAAGGCAGAATACTCATCAAATATCATATAAGGTAAAGCGTTAACAATATAAACATGACACACTGATGTTTTGACTCATGTAAAGTTGGTCACAATTTGTCTGATTCATGACAACACATTGCATTTTGTTTATTCTAACTGTAGTTCAAAGTTTAAAGACTTGACACTTCACACGATCCTCAAAGGTTATAAAAGGAATATTTAGGCATTAAACTTACACTGTAAGTGGGTGTAAAAATGAAGAAAATCAATTAAATCATGTCCAGTCCTTTGTTCTGTTTCACAACGGCGCGAAAACCCAATGACGACAGCTCTGTTCCTAGGTGCATTAAAAACACTTTGTTGTGAAACATACACTATATAAAAAATCCTTAAAAATCTCACTGTGTATCCTCAGGAATCAATAAAACAAGTTCTGCCACTGGCAGAAGGAAAACTGATGCTTTTTCTCCATCACGAATCACGCGTAATTATACACTGCGCACCAAACCGTCACTACTCTCAAACTATACCTAGAGGCCACAAATTCCTATGTGTTTGTTTGTCGCGAAGCAAAACTACATCACCACACTTAAAGTTTCTCTGTTTTGTCTTCCATTTTCTTCGTACTTGTAATGTTTGAAGATATTGAGATCTCCATCGCGTCCAAAATGAATCCGCTAGTAACTGTACTCTTTTCCACTGTGTTTTATACATGTCCTTTGTACCAATAGCAAGCGGAATTACTTCGGTAACCGGTTTCTGAGTAAGTAACAACGATGGACTAAGAGGAAAAGGATCATCCGGATCAGACGACACGGATACGAGAGGCCTAGAATTCACAATAGCACTAGCCTCTGCAAGAAAAGTGGTAAGTACTTCATGAGTAAGTCCATTTCCAGGTACATTCAATAATAAAGCATCCAAAATTCGTCTAGTTACACCTATCAGTCTTTCCCAAACTCCCCCCCATATGGGAAGCATGCGAGGATTGAAAACCCATGTGCATCCACTGTTATAAAGAAAGTCTCTGACCTTAGACTCTTGTACATTCACAGCATCTATTTCAAGTTCTGAACTTGTTCCTATAAAATTTGTTCCTTGGTCAGATCTAAGTTGCTTGACGGGCCCTCTGACAGCAGTGAATCGTTTCAGAGCGTTGATGAAGGATGATGCACTGAGCTCTTCAAGAACTTCAATGTGAATAGCTCGTGTTGATAGACACGTAAAAAGTGCAGCCCATCTCTTGCTGTTTGCTTGACCTCCACGCGTGCGTCGAGAAACTACAGCCCATGGTCCAAAACAATCAACACCAACATTTGTAAATGGAGGACACGGTTCAACACGATCTGTAGGAAGATCTGCCATCGTTTGGACACCAAGACTATATCTCAATCTACGGCATGTTACGCACTTGCTGAGAATGGATGATATCAGACGTTTAGCTCCTGTTATCCAGAATCCGGCTGATCTTACAGCTCCTGCTGTAATGTGCCTACCCTGGTGGTGTATTTTCTCATGATAAAAACGTATCATGAGAAGAGCAATATGATTACGTCCTGGAATGAGAATGGGATTCCTCTCTTGAAAAGTCATGCTGGCGTTTCTTAAACGTCCGTCTATTCTGATAGTACCTGTTTCATCCAAATACGGATCTAAGGATGATATTGAGCTACATATTGAAATAGGTTTCCCGACTTTGAGACATTCTATCTCTTCACAAAAGGCTTCTTTCTGTACTTCTCTAATTATGTGTCTCTTAGCTTTGTTAAACGTTTCAACAGTTTTAAGGAAAGTACTACTCTGATTGTCTCACTTTTTCTACAATAATTCTGCGCGACATGTCTGAGACGAACGATGGTCTCCACTAATTTTGTCCAGTTTGAAAATCTATTAAAACGATGAGATCCAAGGGATAATACGCAACTTTCTTTTAATTCCGTTTTTAGATTCACGATCTCTGGTCGAACTTCTTTGTCACTGTCTGGATCATGTACATCATAATCATGTGTTTCTGTTCTGGACGTTTCTTCTTTTATCAAAAAAGAAGGACCTTTAGCCCAAACACTTTCACTCATTTTTGAAGCTGGAATGGATCGTGTACCTTGATCAGCAGGGTTGTTCCCAGTCGATACATATGACCACTGGTTTGGCTCAGTAGTATTTCTAATTCTCTGTACTCTATTTGATACATATGTGTAAAATCTTCTTGATTGGTTGTGTATGTATCCTAGGACTACTTTACTATCTGTGTAAAACTTGAAGTCTTTGATTGGTAAGCTAAGTTGATGTGAAATTGACTCTGCCAATTCAACAGCAAGTACAGCTGCACATAATTCCAATCTATGTATCGTGTGACTATTCAATGGAGCAACTTTAGCTTTGCCTAAGATGAAACCAATGTTCGTTTGTTTTTTGTCTGATGCTTTCAAGTACCCCACTGCTGCAATAGCCATCTCTGAGGCATCTGAGAAAATGTGTACTGACTTGCTTCTACAGTCACTGAAAGAGCTACCAATATAAACGCGTGGAATCTTCAAACTATGTAGGTCTGCAAGAGAATTTCTCCAGTTGGTCCAATGGTGACGCTGTTCTTCAGGCAGAGGGGTATCCCAGTCATCTGTTTCATGCACCAAAGTACGCAGCAATGACTTGCCTTCAATTACCACTGGAGCCAGAAATCCTAAAGGGTCGAATATACTGTTCACAGTTGACCGCAGACCGCGGCGAGTATATGGTTGTGGATCTGCCGCAATATAAAATGAAAACGAGTCTGATTCAAGGTCCCACATTACGCCAAGACTACTCTGGGTAGGTAACGTTTCATTACCAAGGTCAAGGTCTTTGATATCTTTTGCCAAGTCTTCTGGCGAGAAGGCCAGCATCACTTCTTCTCGATTAGAGGCAATCTTATGAAGTCGCAAATGACCTTCTGTACTTAGCACTTGCTGGGTTCTTTTAATTAAGCTGATAGCTTCGTCAACTGTTCGTAGAGAGGTCAAAACATCGTCCACATAAAAATCATTCATGACAAACTCTGTGACATCAGAGCCCGAAGTGCACTCGGAAACAGCTTTTCTAAGACCGTAGGTTGCAACTGCTGGTGATGCAGTATTGCCAAAAACGTATACACACATTCTGAATTCAACTATTGGTTTATCGAAGTCATTGTCTGCATGCCAGAACAATCTTAAATAGTTTCTATGTTCCTCATTTACCCCAAAGCAGTAAAACATTTGCTGAATATCAGCCACTACTGCAACAGGTTCTCTCCTGAAACGCATTAGGACACCGAGTAGACTGTTAGTTAAATCCGGTCCGGAAAGTAACACGTCATTTAGGGCAAGTCCACCAAATTTAGCTGCAGAATCAAATACCACACGGACTTGGTTCTGCTTTTGTGGATGATACACACCAAAAATCGGAATATACCAACTCTCTTCTTCATGTCGAAGAGCCTGGCGCTAGTTCAGCAAATCCGTTTTGCATCAGTTTTTCCATGAAGTCTATGAAATGTCTTTTCTTCACTGAATTTTTTTAACAAAGTTTTATCGAGTGACTTTGCTCTTTTCAAAACCTCATAATAATTGTTTTTGAGTCTCTGTCTGGGATTATGGAAAGGAAGAGGAGAAGTCCAATTTCCCTCATTGTCTTTTTGGAAGTGATTATCCATAATTTGTAAGAAGGCTCTGTCATCAAATGACAGTCAAGGCGTTTCATCTTCGTCAGTTCGTTGAAACACATTCTGGCCTATTAACTCATACTCTTTAATTGTATTCTTGTTGTAGTCATCCAATTGTTGTACTTTCGAATAATGAAGTTTGAAATTGTTTACACTAGGTTCAAAAAGTGTGACACGTCCATTATCAAGAACATTTGTTTTGTTCACATTAAACTGATGGGAACATGGGTGTTACCTAAACAACTTTCACCAATAATGGTCCATCAAAGCGGTAGCTTTTGTGCATACGGTTTGTTTCCCGGACCAATACGTTGGTCTACAACATGATGCGCCTTTATTAGGTCATGGCCAATTAGCAACATAATGTCTGCTCCTTTGTCTAGTGGTGGAATATGACACGTGATATCCTGAAGATGGGGATAGCACATTGCTACCTCTGGTGTTGGGATCTCGTCTCTGTTATCCGGGATCTGTGCACATTCAGTCACGGTTGGGAGCTCAAGCCGAGTTTCTCTATCTAGTGATTCAATCACAAGCCCACTAATTCTTCTCCCAGAAGACTGTACTTTTCCTGAACAGGAACTTAGAATGTACTCAGTCTCATTTCCACTAACTCCAAGAAGGTAAAACAATCCAGAAGTTGCCAATGACCTATTGCTCTGGTCATCTATCATAACATAAAGTTTAATTCCTTCGTTGGATTTTGCATTAAGGTAAATATTACCAAGAATGATTTTGGCACAAGATTTTCCATTGACCCCAATTTCCACATAGTTGTGTACAAGTTGTCGATACACGCTTAGAATTTGACTCCCCGCCATGATTTGTCACATGTGACTGTGCAGACTGATCATGAGCTGAATGTTTGTAAAGGTGAAGCGCTGTTGGGTGATCTTCACTTTGACATTCTTTACATTTAGTTTTTATTTGACAATCTTTCTTCATGTGTGAAGTAGATTCACAACATTTGAAACAAAGTTTATGTTCTCGAAGAAACTTAAAACGTTCTTGTAATGGTTTGGATTTAAAAACCATGCACTGATTGAGTGAATGGTCAGTTAAATGCAAAGGACATTTTTCACTAAAAGTATTTTATGATTTTGACACTTCTGTTGTTTCTGTCTTTTTAACTGAAATGGGTCTCCCTTGTTGTTTTGGAATAGGTTGATCCCTTTTTCTTGGTGCTTCATACATGAAGTTTGGATTGTTTCTGACTTTGCTTTGCTCGCGCAAAAACTCAGCAAATACCCTAAATGGTGGGTACATAACACTATTGCGTTTCATATATTTGAACGCAGTCATTGTCCATTTTTCTTGTAAACCGTAAGGCAATTTATTTACTAATGGGATTACACCAGTCGATGAATCATTATATGCGAACATAGCTTTGAGAGTACCATCTTGTTTTACCGACTCGATTTCTGAAACAAGGTCTGCTTATTCATATAGTTTCCTATTTTCCCCAACACTTAATTTTGGAAAACACTCAACACGCCTTTTCAACGAGGCTTCTATCATTTCAGGGCAGCCAAATCTTTCATCTAATCTTTAACAAATGCGCTGCAGGCCTAAAATCTGGTTAAAAACATTTGCCGCCTTAATACTGATCACATGTTTGTGCGACTCGGGTCCAGACCACGTTTGCAACATATCAAGTTCTTCTAAGGCAGTCACCTGTAAGTCGTGCATTATTGCTCTGAATGAGGACTTCCACATATGATAACTTTCTGGCTTATCATTGAACCCTGTTAGTCGAGACAATAGCAGATCTTTCTTCAAGAGAAATCTAGTAATATCCGATATAGCACTGTTCTGCACAAAATCTGCATTTAAACCCTGTTGTGTATGTTCAACATTGTCTTTTGGAAGAGAATGGCTTTTAATGTCTGGCCCTTTTGTGACCCTGATCTCTGGTAGATGGTGAATATATTCTCGTGTGCGCTGTAAAGGCACATCTGGTTCAACTCTTCGAAGTGTGTTTTCCAGCGAAAGGTGTCCTAAACACTGCTCTGAAGATTCAAGCGCATCTGCTTCAGCTGTAATAGCTGCTGCATCACGTTTCGTTGACATTAACTCCAACTCGATGTCTAAATCTGACTTTTGTTTCTTCAAAAGAGCTTCTTTTTCGGCAAATTCAAATGATACTTGAGCAGCTACTGCTTTTGCTTTAGTTATCTGAATGACAGCACTAATGTCACTTTTTCCAGAATCTTTTGACTTATACGACCTAATGGACGAAGTTTCTGACTTTATTTCTTTAAATTTATCATCGATGGCAGAAAAAACAGCCAATTCTCGAGAATGTTTTAAATCAGTTTGTTCATTAACTAATTCAAGGCTTTCTTTAGTGTTTGTCCGAAAACAATAAGAAATGAACTCTTTCATTAACAAGTCATGAGTCTTTATTTGTGTGTCTAAAGTTGATTTTAACTCTTCCAGTGAGGAACTGTCAACACATGAATTAACCTGATTCCAACTTGTTTCCACCTCCTCCCATGCTCTAAGAATCCGTTGTCTGTGACGTAAACATATATCATCAAAAGCTTCTTTCCCTTTTTCTGTAAGGGTCCTAAGCCGTCCACCAAGATCACCAGTGCGTTCTTCCATTCTGTGAATTTCACCAATATCTTCAATGTTGTCTTCCGTTCTGTGAATTTCACCAATATCTTCAATGTGTTCTTCCATTCTGCTAACATCAACCCGGTTTCACTAGTATTTTTACTGTTCTGTCTCAATAGTCAACAAATAAAACCATCGAACAGCTTAGTTAACCTTTAATATTGCAAAACTTGAGAACAATTCGTAAGTTCCAATATGTGTGTGGTAAAAATCTGAAAAGTACAAAACATATACTTAATTTCGTGCAACACGAAAGAAAATGGCAATATACGCCCAGCAACGACTAGTTTACTAAGATCAGCATGCGCAAACCCCAGTCCGTTCACTTAACGTAAATCAATAGCCCTGATCAACCTAATAGTTACATCCATAAAGGTGTTTTCAACAAACACTACTATAATGCAGACTAAAAGGCTTGTACCTTTCACTAATCTGTCAACAAAGCACTCTTATAACACAAACAATAGGCAGGATTTAAGATAAGAAATATCATTTAAACAATAAGAAATGCAATACAACAAAATACATATGCAATGATCATGTTCAAAGAAACAGAAATTACCATTTCCCAGATATAAACAACTTTTGACACATCTGCAGCAAACAAATACGGAGACATGATGCAGACACCTCTGGGAACGTTACAATAATTACCAATGATGTTTTCAAGGCAGAATACTCATCAAATATCATATAAGGTAAAGCGTTAACAATATAAACATGACACACTGATGTTTTGACTCAGGTACAGTTGGTCACAATTTGTCTGATTCATGACAACACATTGAATTTTGTTTATTCTAACTGTAGTTCAAAGTTTAAAGACTTGACACTTCACACGATCCTCAAAGGTTATGAGAGGAATATTACACTGTAAGTGGGTGTAAAAATGAAGAAAATCAATTAAATCATGTCCAGTCCTTTGTTCTGTTTCAGAACGGCGCGAAAACCCAATAACGACAACTCTGTTCCTCAGGTGCATTAAAAACACTTTGTTGTGAAACATACACTATATAAAAAATAATAATAGACTAGACACAGAACATTATGCAAGTTACGAAAATTGACGAATAACAAAACGAAGACTCTCACTACAGCAGAATGAGATGATTCTCGTTTTGCAAGTTATAAAAATGAAAGAATAACTCTACGAAGATTCTCAGTACAGCAGAATGTGATGGTTCTCGTTATAAAAGTTACCAACATGGAAGAATAACAAAACGAAAACTCTCAGTACAGCAGAATGAGATGATTCTCGTTATACAAGTTACCAAGATGGAAGAATAACGAGACTCTCGTTAGGTAACACATTGGGAGATTGAGATTCAAGTTAAATGGCAGATAAGCAGATCGAGATTAAAGTAAAATGGCGGATAAGCAGATATAAATTCAAGTAAAATGTCAGATAAGCAGATTGAGATTCAAGTAAAATGGCAGATAAGCAGATCGAGACTCAAGTAAAATGGCAGATATGCAGATCGATATTCAAGTAAAATGGCATATAAGCAGATCGATATTCAAATACAATGGCAGATAAGCAGATCAAAATTGTAGTACAATGGAAGATAATCAGATCGAGATTCAAGTTAAATGGCATATGAGCAGATCGATATTCAAGAAAAATGGAAGATAAGCAAATCGAAATTCTAGTAAAAAGGGAAGATAAGCAGATCGAAATTCTAGTAAAATGGAAGGTTCTAGTAAAGTGTCGGATAAGCAGATCGACATTCTAGCAAAATGGCAGATAAGCATATTGAAGTTCTAGTAAAATGGAAGATAAGCAGATTGAAGTTCTAGTAAAATGTCAGATAAGCAGATTAAAGTTCTAGAAAAATGTCAGATAAGCAGATTGAAGTTCTAGAAAAATGTCAGATAAGCAGATTGAAGTTCTAGTAAAATGGAAGATAAGCAGATTGAAGTTCTAGTAAAATGTCAGATAAGCAGATTGAAATTCTAGCAAAATGGCAGATAAGCAGATTGAAGTTCTAGTAAAATGGAAGATAAACAGATTGAAGTTCTAGTAAAATGGCAGATAATCAGATTGATATTATATTAAAATGTCTGATAAGCAGATCGATATTCTAGTAAAATGTCTGATAAGCAGATCGACATTCTAGTAAAGTGGCAGATAAGCAGATCGAAATTCCAGCTGTAAATGGCTTAACACTTTATCACGCTTTGTAAATCATAATTATTTCATACGGAAAAGAAACGATTTCAATTATAACCTAAACGTGCAGACTCATACACAATCTTTATGACATTAGAGTTAAATGATTCTGCTAGTATGAATAACAAAACAACTGTTTACAGGATAATGGTTGTATGAAGAAGTACAAATAGATCAAGGCGCATTATGGTTTATCACACTTTAAAGGTGCTGAACTCAAGGTTGAGATCAAAATTTTGAAATGTTGAAACTTCTGCAAATATTGCTTATATTGAAAACTAAATAAATACTAAGTAGTTCAAACTAATTTGGCAGTAAATGTTGAAAACATGTCAATCGAAAGTCATGAACATTTACAAAATATGGCTTACTGGGTATGTCTACCCAGTAAAAATGAAGCATACACGATCAATATTTAGATGATTATGTAACTGGAAAGTGAAATTATTACTCTACTTTTATCCCAGAATTAGGATTCTTATATTTCAAGACAACGTATGAACAGTTTTGAAACGTTGACTATAATATCTATTTTTTTTAGTTCAGCACCTTTAAACTGTCCAATCAGGGGAATGTCTAATTTCAAACTGATTGGCACAGCATCAATCATTCTATTCGTTACATGCTGGTAAAGCGGAAATGCAAACCATGCAATATCAAACATAGTAAGGGGGAGATAACTATTGTTTTAATTGACCCTTTTCAGCCATCGAACTGGTGTATTTAGTCGATTTACCACTTTTTCTTCTCATACAAATAGAAGATATATAATAGCTCGTATATCCCTCATTGCTCTCTGACACTGCTGAGTGTAAGAAACTTAGTATATTCAGAAACTATTTCGTAGACCAATCGTCAGTGATGTGAGTACTTTGTTTTATCTACTTACTTGTCTTGTAGGCCCAATGCAATTATCCCAGCGCCGATACCAGCTGCAGCCGAGCTCCCTTTAAACTGATCAGTGCATGAATTTCTGTGGGAAGTTGTCAGCTAAGTGAGACAAAACATAATTATAATAGATCCTCTTATATTCGCAGATTGTGACTTTCGTCTATGGACTATCAAATATGGACGATCGACTATGGACTATCGAATATGGGCATAAACCACAAGAACCCTCGCTATATAGATAAATTGTATGCCAGTTTATTTATTTTTTCAAATTCAAACTAGCAAAATTTCATAAAAACGCATTGTAGGGTTTAACCTTAGATCAGATAAACACAAAATTCTAATGAACGTTCGATCTGTTTACCATTTAAATGCAATGGTAAAACAAAATGGTATTGTCCAACAGAAATGCAATTCCTGAATTGTTTGTAGTGTAATGGTCATTATCGACCTAACATTATTTCCGACGATTGACAACAGCTATCTAAACTGACGTCATTTGTCTTACACCAACATACTTCAAGCTATATACTGATAGGAACCAAAATGCATCTGACGTACATGTTTGCGGAAACCGGTCAAACACACGATTCGTGAACTGGTCGTCATGATATAACTGAAATAGCGTTGATAAGCTGTATATCGCTTCATTGTAATGATGAAGACATTTCAGTGGTTCAAAAGCAGCATGTGCCAAATCACGTGAACATAATTTAGTTTTTCATTAAAATAAATGTACTAGTTGAAATATCTGGACATTGTAGGTTCACGTAACCCTGTCAATTTTCACAGTCTTATCTGAATATACAAACGTTGACATGATCTTCAAACAAGCTTGTGTAAGTAATATATGAACAGTGTAGATCTTGATTAGACTGTGTGGATGCACAGGACGATGGGATTTGCACTGTTCGTAAAAGCCAACTTGTTGGCGGGCTCTTCTATGCTTTATTAACCAAAATTGATAGTCTGATTTCTGTTGAAAATAAACTGACATTTGATAATACATCCTCGGGTTAATGACAAAATGCTTAAGCATTTGTTACCACAACTTCTTAATTCATTTGTGACAGTATACTGAAGAAAAGTTTGTGAAAATCTCTTCTACCCTCATAACACAATTCCATTATTTTTTATTAAATTGTCAAATTTACGCATGAGAATATACTTTGGAAGCTCAAACGAATCGTCTCTAACTGAGAACAATGCATATCTTGATCAGGATGTGTGAATGCACAGGATGATCGGGAGCTGCACTTTTCACAATGCTAACTTCTACCTTTTCCTATTGACGCACTGATAAATTGTTTATAAACCATATGTTTGGGAAATAAATCATCTCATGGAGACAACATTTTTGTAGATTTAAAAAACAGGAGTTTGTGAGAAATACTTATTTATTCTTTATTTAGGCTTCCGAATACAGACATCTATTCGAAAGAAGATGGTGTGAAAAGAATTTTGATCTTACAAAATTATCAGCATCTAACGTTTTGCCGTCACCTAAAGCGGAGGCAATGATGCATGCACACGGTAAAGCGTATTCAGGAACCGTTCCACCTTTCGCGATAGATCCTATGGTTACCGTATGAATACTGTTCGCTAAGAAGTCCATATTTCCATCATGGAGACCATCTGCTTTGTCACCAAGAGAAAATACAAAGATCGATCCTTGACCCTTTCTACCCTGTTTCAAAAGAAGAAAAAACACTTTAGTGTGAACGAGTTCTGCATGTGGTAGCGTTTCCATGCCATCGGCATGAAGCAGATGTCGAGCGTGATCAGTGAGAAATGGCTTAGTCATTGTTAGTCATGAAGCAGATGTCGAGCGTGATCAGTATAAAATAAAAGCTTGTTTCGATATACGTTAAAACATGATTAAGCTAAACACAATTGAATTAAACTACTAACTCGAATAATTATGCATCGAACACACGTCAGTCATATTTCTATATTTTTTTCAAAATAATTCCATTTGTCACGACTTATATTTTTAATAGGTTTTCGGAAATGAAATGGGAGGACGAGTTATTATTTGAAAAAAAATATTCCAATGTTTTAAGTATTTGCAGTTTCTTTATTCTGACTTGCATTTATGTATTTTTGTGTGTTTTATTTACGAAGACAAAACAGTCCCTATTAGACTTGCAGCAGACGGTTGTGTTCAATATCGAGATAAAAATCACGTCGAATTCTCCTTTTAATATGAATTTCAACTAACTGAATGTTATTTTCATGTTCAAAGAGGGTGTCTTGATTTGTGAAGAAAGCATTTAATAATGTTTATCCATGTAAATCTAAAATATGAACTGTTTCTAAGCTAAAACTGTTGATCACGTAACTAGCGAATACCGACTGCGTAGATCAATCTCCTTTGCAGAGAGCCGTTCTTTACAATCACTTACACATAGTTGATTATAGCTGATTTAAAATGTTTATTCGGTTCTAAAAATAAAGAAAAGAACAAACTGAGATAAAACTGGTTTTAATAGAAAAATTACTTTGAATGAACACTCTCTGCCTATAAAGAGAATGTAAAGAACGACAACTATGCGAAGAAGAAACGAATCGGGTCTTTCGTACACAATTATTTCGTCCTTGACAATTTTAAATGTGTCATTGTGTCATTAGATTACCTACAGGCATTTTGCTTGCGATCTATATATTGTTATGCATCAATGACACAAGGGCGCTCATCATTACATGATTTTTTAATATGAGTAGTTTGTTATTTTCATTATAAAAAAGGAAGGAAAGAATTACAATAAATTGACCTGTAGGGTTCATTTTATGTTCGAAATTAAGTTTGAAATTTAACTGTTTAGCTGATATTATATTTCGAGGATGGTCTCATTTATTATATATTGGACTACATTTTAACATTTGTCAAAGTATGATATTATTAGGATGCCAACCTAATATCATTTTAAGAAAAAGAGAAAACACATGTCTTCAGCGATTTAACCCTTTTCTAATGGTTTAAAAGTAGATTGCTGCAAAGATGTCCAACGTTGACTTTAAAGGTAAAATGACGTGCTATTGCATGCAAATCCTAAATGGTCTGTTTTGTGGTTGTATTTATAAATAATAAAATTATGATTATTCCTTATTGAAAGCACTGTATTACTCAATACTGTTTATGATCAATAATTAATTAGGCTGTGTGTATGGTCAACCTACCTTAGAATGGAGATTGATCATAAACAATGAAAGGCTTCAATTATATTTCAATGAAGGACATTCACTTCGTTGACAAAAAATGCAAGTTATGATACTTTTTCACTTGACCCCACCCCTGATGTTCCAATATGCACCTCAGTTGATAACTGTTTTTTCAACTACTATAATGTAAGTGTTATGCATAACTGCAGTATGGATTCCGGTGACATTGATGCGTTGCATCAACTTTCTCTTATGTCTTCTCTTTCACATGTATTCAGCTTTACGTCTATCTGTCGACGGGAACATTGTTGTCCAAATTATGATAAATCTAGTTTAAACCACACTTTCTTATTACAAACAATGTAGCTCTTTTAATTAAAGAGTAGTGTCCGAAGGAACGCAATTGTCGCCTGCAAACATGTCAGTAAATGAAAGCCGTTAACAACAGACAAACGACGGAAAAGTGATCCATGTGTGTATTTCTATTAAGGCAAGGCGACACGACAAGACACGACACGAAATTTATAGAGTTCGTAAAGCGTATTTGACTAAAGAATCAAATTAGCATTGTAGTTGTGTAGTTATTTATATTGTTATGATTATATGCGTTATGTTATATTGCTCAGAGTTGTGGGGACTAAATAATAATGTATGTATTGAGAATGTACGTATTCTAGTTGCAAAAGGTTTTTAAATGTGCATCAGAGTGCTTGTAACGATGATGTCTTGTGTGACTTCGTTACCCTATGTATGTATATTCATCGAAACGTTGCATTAAATACTGGACTCGACTTCTTAATATGCCATCTACTAGATACCCTAAATTACGTTATAATACGATTGTTTATTATCAAGTTTCAAAGTGTATTGTACAAAGGCCTCCGGCCCATACACATACAAACAGATACATACATATATACTATAGAGAATGACAGAAGGTGACAAAGACATATGTATATGAAGCAATAATTTCAGTTTAAGCCTTCTAAAAGGCATTTTCTGTCTTAGAATGCATAATATAAATACATTGCTAAATTTCGTATACTAGTAGTATTTGGACTGGTTATTAAAAAATACAATTCTTCTAGTGTAGGGTGTTCTCTGTAATATCTTGGAATATAAACAATCCTTAAATCAGTATACAGAAGACAAATTAGCAAAACATGGAATTTATTGAAGTTATTCCAGTATTGGTTATTATATACTTATATACATGTAGTTAGTTATTCCAGTGCTGTTATACTTTATTATGTATACAAAGGGCTCGCAACGGACTCGCGGTAGTTTGTACTTAGGAAAACAACGACCTGTAAGACGGTGGCAAAATTATTTCCGACGTTTGACAAAAGTGTTAAATTTAAGTAAATGTAACACATGTCTTTCGTCTTCCACCAACGGGCTAACAGTCTATGTCGAAAAGCAGCCAGTTGCGTGGAAAGGCTGAAAGGTGGAGTAATTGAAAGAGAAAGCCAGGAAATGCATAGATAGGTAAAATCGCCGCTGTAATATGACTGATGTTGAAAACGTCGCTTAACCTCCCCCACATAAATAAATTTTTCTGACCTGTGTTACACCAGTAAGTAGACTATCTCGCATGGAGAGTGTGGGTTTTGAGAAGGCGTATTTGTTGTTATAGCTATTAGAAAACATCTGTATTTCCTGGTTCCTATGTGTTAATGCCCTGGGTATGTATGTTTCGTTAAAGTCCGGATTCTGCCAATCTATAGAATTAGTCAATTTAAAAACAACTAACGCTGAAATAAACAAAAATATAAATGATCAATAACACTTAAAGCAAAGCATAGAGTTTGAAGTTATATTTTCCGATTGAAGACGACTTTAAAAAACATGTAGGTGATCATACTTTAAAAAAAAATGCAAATAAGGAAGCAAAAGGAAAGATAAAGGATCTTGTTCAATACCAATTTGACTCTCTCATAAAGTAAAGTACATAATGATGAATAAGGGGAATTTGTTATGAGGAATATTTTCTTTCCCTATTATTTTTAATTCGTCTGCTTCACTCCCGTCTACAGAATGGAATACGCAAACAGATGTTACAACTCTTTGAAACCGTATGCTAATACATCATGTAAAAGTAATTCTAATATCGTACATTTTAGCGATATTCTGTGAAAACCAACCTTATCGTAGTTTATATTACACATACGTATATATGAACCGTTCCACGAGAAAACCAAAAGTGTGGCCTCTGCGTAAAGTATCGACCCGGATCAGCCTAAACATGCCTGGCGAGCTAACCAGGACAGACACTTTTAGCCTCCTGTAGGTTTTCTGTTTCAGGAATCATTACTCTATACATATATCTCCCTAAGACGGAATGTGTCAGCCCGGATTGACCTGCACGGACTGAGCCTGTTGATTTGGGTCGATAAATTACGCAGAGTCTATTATGTTGGTCTTCTCGTGGAACGGCTCATTTAAATGAAATATCTGTCTAAGCAACCATGTTAAAGGTTCTAGTGGATACTGAATTACTTAAGTGTCTTTAAACATTCTAGTACTAATTGCGCTAAAGAGCAGAACCAGATCAGATTGCTCGATGCGCTAGGTGATCTGGATCTGACCTGGTCGCAGGGTCATGGTAGATTTTCGTAGAGCGCCGCTTATGTATTACAACTTACGAACTATTGAAGATTCATAGGCTACTCCTCTACAGCACAGGTTACTTCCCTTTACAGCGGCGACAAGTCCTGCTATGCTGTTACCGTGGCTTGAAATAAACATGATTGGTACATTGGCTTGCAATACACATGATTGTTACCTTGGCTTGAAATAAACATGATTGTTACTGTGACTTGAACAAAACATGATTGTTACCGTGGCTTTAAATACACATTATTGTTACATTGGCTTGCAATACACATGATTGTTACTGTGGCTTGAAATAATCATGAGTGTTACTGTGGCTTGAACAAAACATGATTGTTATCGTGGCTTGAACAAACCATGATTGTAACCGTAGCTTGAACAAAACATTATTGTTACCCTGGCTTGAAATACACATGATTGTTAAATTGGCTTCAAATAAACACGATTGTTACCGTGGCTTGAAATAGACATGAGTTTTACCGTGGCTTAAAATAAACATAACTATTACCGTGGCTTGACATTAACATGATTGTTACTGTGGCTTAAAATAAACATGATTGTTACCGTGGCTTGACATAAACATGATTGTTACTGTGGCTTAAAATAAACATGATTGTAACCGTGGTTTGAAATATTCATAATTGTTAACGTGGCTTGAAAACCATGCCTTCAAATAAACATAACTGTTACTGTGGCTTGATCAAAACATGATTGTTACCGTGGCATGAAATTAACATGATTGTTACTGTGGCTTAAAATAAACATGATTATTATCGTGAATTGAACTAAACATGATTGTAACCGTGGCTTAAAATAAACATGATTATTATCGTGGCTTGAACTAGACATGATTGTTACCGTGGCTTGACATTAACATGATTGTTACTGTGGCTTAAAATAAACATGATTGTTACCGTGGCTTGACATAAACATGATTGTTACTGTGGCTTAAAATAAACATGATTGTAACCGTGGTTTGAAATATTCATAATTGTTAACGTGGCTTGAAAACCATGCCTTCAAATAAACATAACTGTTACTGTGGCTTGATCAAAACATGATTGTTACCGTGGCATGAAATTAACATGATTGTTACTGTGGCTTAAAATAAACATGATTATTATCGTGAATTGAACTAAACATGATTGTAACCGTGGCTTAAAATAAACATGATTATTATCGTGGCTTGAACTAGACATGATTGTTACCGTGGCTTGAAATAGACATGAGTGTTACTGTGGCTTGCAATAAACATTACTGTTACCGCGACATGAAATTAACATGATTGTTACTGTGGCTTAAATTTAACATGATTGTTACCGTGGCTTGAAATACACATGATTGTTACCGTGGCTTGAAATACACATGCTTGTTACCGTGGCTTGAAATAAAACATGATTATTATCGTGGCTTGAAATAGACATGATTGTTACAGTGGTTTGAAATATACATGATTGTTAACAAAGCTTGAAAACCGTGTCTTGAAATAAACATAACTGTAACCGTGACATGAAATTAACATGCTTGTTACTGTGGCTTAAAATAAACATGATTGTTATCGTGGCTTGAAATAAACATGATTGTAACCGTGGCTTAAAATAAACATGATTATTATCGTGGCTTGGAATAGACATGATCGTTACCATAGCGCGAAATAGTCATGAGTGTTACTGTGGCTTGCAATAAACATAACTGTTACTGTCGCATGAAATTAACATGATTGTAAATGCGGCTTAAAAAAAACATGATTGTTACCGTGGCTTAAAATAAACATGATTATTATCGTGGCTTGAAAAAAACTTGATTGTTACCGTGACTTGAAAAAGACATGATTGTTACCGTGGGTTGAAAAAAACATGATTGTAACCGTGGCATAAAATAAACATGATTATTATCGTGGCTTAGAATAGACATGATCGTTACCATAGCGCGAAATAGTCATGAGTGTTACTGTGGCTTGCAATAAACATAACTGTTACTGTCGCATGAAATTAACATGATTGTAAATGCGGCTTAAAAAAAACATGATTGTTACCGTGGCTTAAAATAAACATGATTATTATCGTGGCTTGAAACAAACTTGATTGTTACCGTGGCTTGAAAAAGACATGATTGTTACCGTGGGTTGAAAAAAACATGATTGTTACCGTGGCTTGAAAAAGGACATGATTGTTAACGTGGCTTGAAAAATGACATGATTGTTACCGTGGCTGACATAAACATGATTGTTACCGTGACTTGAAAAAGACATGATTGTTACCGTGGATGAAATAAACATGATTATTACCGTGGGTTGAAATAAACATGATTGTTACTGTGGCTTAAAATAAACATGATTATTATCGTGGCTTGAAAATAAGCATGATTGTTACCGTG
Source organism: Serripes groenlandicus (assembly GCA_031761405.1). NCBI lineage: Eukaryota > Metazoa > Mollusca > Bivalvia > Cardiida > Cardiidae > Serripes > Serripes groenlandicus. The sequence continues at coordinate 14,149,150 of JASEVX010000007.1, forward strand.
GCTTGAACAAGACATGATTGTTACCGTGGCTTGAAAAAAACCGTGATTGTTACTGTGGCTTGAAAAAGACATAATTGTTACCGCGGCTTGACCCATATTCGAACTTACATACATACATACATACATACATACATACATACATGCATACATACATACATACATACATACATACATACATACATACATACATACATACATACATACATACATACATACATACATACATACATACATACATACATACATACATACATACATACATACATACATACATACATATATACATATACGCACGCACATATACACAAAGCAAATGATCTATAATCTAGAATACTTACTCCATAATCGTGTCAGCTTCATAATAACTTAGATCATATTCGGGATAGAAGTCATGTTTTCGGTCTTTGTCCACAAAGTTATATGCCAGCTTCTTGTTCTTTAATGACAAGATTAATATAAGTGTGTCAGACACTATAGCTAGACTATATTGACCTGACCTTTGTTTAGTTGGTGTTTAACGACCATTTAAACAATGTTTTAGTTATATCGCGGCATTCCATTGATAAGATACCAGTCCTAATGATTCATTTATCCTCACACCAGCGAGTCAGTCGTAATACTAGCACCATAATCCTGCTCGCCAGGAAGTCATTGCTACGCTTGTTAAAGTCTTTGATATGACCCGCCCGGGGATCGAACCCAAAACTGACCAACTCAACGAGGCTGACGCTCTGCCTAATCACCACCGGGCCGGGACGTGACCTTTGTACACAACTATGTAGTATTACGTTGTGTTTTCGTAAATTTATATCTCAACATGTCTGCCTTCACAAATGAACTCACCAATTTGATGAGATTACATATGAGCCGTTTCACGAGAAAAACAACATTATGGACTCCGCGTTTTGTATCGACCCTGTAGAATAACATTAACCCTGACGCTTTCCGATTAGCAGCAAACGGCTTTTTGAAAACACGGCGACAAAAGAAGAAATATCTCAAAACGAGCAATTTCTCCTTTGGTAACCATGTTTTCAACTCGATTCAATAATTGTACTTTCATTTAAAGGGAGTTTTCAAATTATTTCGGATATGTTTTCAAAGTCGTCTGCTGCAGATTTGTTGTATGTGGGAAAGGGTTTATCCCAAAAGAAGTTAATTGAAAACGTTTGCATATTTTATTAACATTTAAACCTGACCACATTTTGTTAAGAAAATATCACTCGGCATACTCGGTGATGATCGATGACGGAATTACACGAGGGGTTCCGATTGGTTAAGAATATTGTGCCGTCATTTTGTTTGCGTGACCTACCCGAAAATACACGTGTCAATTTAAATGATTAACGCCAAAAATACGTTGTACAAGAATGAATATGGATGATACCTACAACATTTCGCTTTAAGTCAGGATGATTCGTATCCACACCGACATCTAGTAGACCCACATTTACACCGGCGCCTGTATAATTAAATGCCCATGCTTCTTCTATACCCATACCGTAATACGGCGAACAATAATCATCTTGCAGAAAATTTATAACAGAAAGGATATTAGAGCGATGCTGCTGGGAAACCAAGCTAAGCGTTATTATTACCAGAGCATCAAAGCAAATTGATATCCATACTGATCAATATCTTACTAAGTCGCCTGGCAGAAGCCCGCGACTTATATTTTTAATAGCTTTTCGGAAATGACATGGGAGGACGTGTTAATATTAGAAAAAAATCAAATTTAAATGTCTTGAACATATTACAATTGCGCTTGTTTAAAAACACTAAGTTACGACACATCTAAAATGAAATAAATATTCCGATGTTTTAAGTATTAGCAGTTTCTTTATTTAAACTCGCATTTATGTTTTTTTGTTTTATTTACGAAGACAAAACAGTCCCTATTAAACTTGCAGCAGACTATTATGTGTCAATATCGAGATAAAAATCACGTCGAATTCTCCTTTAAATAGCAATTTTAACTTACTGAATGTTATTTTCATGTTCAAAGAGATGTCTTGATTTGGGAAGAATGCATTTAATAATGTTTATCCATGTATATCTAAAATATGAACTGTTTCTAGGCTAAAACTGTTGATCACGTGACTAGCGAATACCGACGGCGTAGATCAATCTTCTTTGCAGAGAGCCGTTCTTTACACTCACTTACAAATAGTTAAGTATAGTTGATTTAAAATGTTTATTTGGTTCGAAACAAATGAATGGAAGAACAAACTGAGATAAAACTGATTTTAATAGAAAAAATACTTTGAATGAACACTCTCTGCATATAAAGAGAGTATAAAGAACGACAACTCTGCGAAGAAGAATCGGGTCTTTTGTACAAGATGATTTCGTCCTTGACAATTTTAATGTGTCATTAGATTCCCTACAGACATTTTGCTTGCGATCTGCATATTGTTATGCATCATTGACACAAAGGCACTCATCACTATATAATTTAAAACAAGAGTAGTTTGTTATTTTCATTATTAAAAAGGAAGGAAAGAATTACAATAAATTAACATGTTGTACGGTTCAGTTTATGTTCGAAATTAAGTTTGAAATTATACAACAATTTGAATGAAATTTAACTGTTTAGCTGATATTATATTTCAAGGGTTGACTAATTTATAAATATTGGACTACTATTTAACCTTTGTCAAAGTATGATATACTTTGGATGCCAAGGTAATATCATTTCGAGAAAAAGTGAAAACTCATGTCTTCAGCAATTTAACCCTTTTTTCATTGTTTTAAAAGTAGATTGCTGCAAAGGTGTCCAATGTTGACTTTAATAGGGGAAAGGTAAAATGACGTGCTATTGCATGCAAATCCTAAATTGTCTGTTTTGTGGTTTTATTGATAAATAATAAAATTCAAATATTCTGACAAACATCTTGAAAAGTGTATGTAGAATTCACAAATCTTATAATTATTCCTTAATGAAAGCACTGTATACATACTAAGACTAATGACTGGCAAGATTCGTCATTTCCATTACTGTTTATGATCAATAATTAGTTGGCTGTGTGTATGGTCAACCTACCTTAGAATGGAGATTGATCATAAACAATGAAAGGCTTCAATTATATTTCAATAAAGGACATTCACTTCGTTGACAAAAAAAAATGCAAGTTATGATACATTTTCACTTGACCCCAACCCCTCAGTTCATAACTGTTTTTTCAACTACTATAATGTATGTGTTATGCATAACTGCAGTATGGATTGATGCGTTGCATCAACTTTCTCTTGTTGTATATCTTAATTGTATTTCTTCTATTGTAACAAATTAAAAAGGATCTTTTTTTTTATATTTTAGGAAAATCATATTCGATATTTTGATAAAGTGTATCGAAATAATTGTACTTACATGTAATGCCCTTTTCTTGATAAAATGCTCAAATTTTGAGGTCTGGGTCACGAACCGATTTTTTTGTCGGAATTGTTTTACAACACTATGTTTTACCCGCTGAATGTCTTCTATCTAAAGTATATAAATTACAAAATTTGCAAACATACTGACTTAAGATCAGCCTGTATGATTTAACAGTAAGCAGTCTTATCCTGGTAAGTATTGTCCTCGACCCGTGGCCCAATCCTTGCTCTGCCAACATTATTTCCGACGTTTGACAAAAGTCAATGCGAGAAAGAGAGATATAGAGAGAGAGACAGAGCGAGAGAGAGAGAGAGAGAGGGGGGGGAGAGTGAGAGGGAACGAGAGAGAGAGAGAGAGAGAGAGAGAGAGAGAGAGAGAGAGAGAGAGAGAGAGAGAGAGAGAGAGAAGTATATACATACATATAGAGAGACAGAGACAGAGACAGATACAGACGGACATACAGAGAAAGAGAGAGATATACATACAGAGACACACATACTGAACTAGACATACATATAGATACATATGAATGTGTACAAATTGAGATAGGACAGGGAAATAGGGAGAGGGAGTGAACGAGAAAGAGAGAGAGAGAGATATATATATATATATATATATATATATATATGGGGGGGGGGTAGCAGGGAACGAACGAGAGACAGATTAAGATGGAGACAGATAGACAGACCTACAGCGAAAGAGAGCGGATAAAGAGAGAGAGAATGAAATATAGACAGAGAGACAGAGAGACAGACAGAGATACAGAATGAAATATAGACAGACATACAGAGAGACAGAGACAGAGAGAGACATATACAAAGACAGACAGAGAAACAGTGAAATACATACAGAGACACACATACCTGGCCAGAGAGACATGCAGAAACCGATATAGGGATAGATATAGAGAGAGGGAC
>JASEVX010000007.1:14153642-14158642 GCA_031761405.1 Serripes groenlandicus
GTGGGCTTGACTTTATCATTGGGTAAAAAGGTTAGCTAATAAGACTTCACCGGTCCGGTCATGCATTTACCATATACTTGGTAGCACTGGCTTCCTTCCTTGAGATGGTGTCGTGGTAGCACGTCGGCCTTGGTTTTGGGAGGATGTGGGTTCGATCCCCCGGCCGGGTTATACCAAATACTTTAAAAATGGTAGAAATGGCTGGCTGCCATCGTTGGCGCTCAGAGTTGTGGAGTTAGCATTACGACTGACTGACTGTTGTCAGGATAAACGGACCTGCGGAACTTACCCAGGAAACGACGTGATATAACTCACAAATGTTTTGAAAGGCGGCGTAAAACACCAACCAATCAATCAATTAAACCTCTTTGAGCCGACTTGGAATTATTGGCGTATATGAGGACAGTAAAGGTCCAGGTTAGACGGTGAATACGCGTAATCTCACAATAGCCACCATTTTCGGAGAGAGTTTAAGTATCGAGCTTTGGTCAGAATTCAAGTCCATCTGCTTTTGTGTTTAACGCGCGTTCAACATTGACATGTTTTCACGTTATTATCCAGTAGTATAATGTGTAAGTTACCAGTAATACTGGTCGTTTGTCCCAAACCAGCCAGTCAGTCGTTATGCTCGTATCCAAGCGTACGCAACAGGCACACGGAGGGCAGCCATACTACACTTTGAAGTCTTTTGTATGACCGACCTGGAACCCGCAACTCGCACAACCTGAGCCGGGACGCTCAATCACTACACCACTGATGCGGTCGAATTCAATTCCAAGTTGTATCATTCGCATGATAGAAGCGACTTCCTACCTTGGTACTCATTATTGCTTGGGATAAATTTACCACTGATCCGCTGGATGTACATCGCTAACAAAAACCGCGTTGAAAGAGTCGCGTAGCAAAAACAAAATGAGGTCAGATAAAAACGATTTATTTAGACGGAAGTATCTATACAATTCTAAACATGATAAAAAGTACGAAACAAAGACAGTTTTATACAATAGTAACCGAATCGTATTCAAGCTCCTTTGTTCATTTTGTTTTGATAATGGTTGACATTGTCCATGCTTTGATTATGTAAGCCAAAGCGAACTTTATCTACATATATTTCGTAATCACACGTCCGTACAAGGTTTGATTGTTTTTCGGTGTTTTACGCCGCTTTCAACACTTGTTCAGTTATATCACGGCGTTTCCTGGGTAAGTTACCAGGACTGCTGGTCCATTTATCATGACAGCAGCAAGTAAGTCGTTATGCTAACCCCACATCCCTAAGCTCCGAGGATGGAAGCCATTACAATCAGTTAAAGTATGTGCTATGACCCGGGCGGACGCTCTACCACTACACCACCGAGGTGTGTCCCTGTTCAAGGTACAGGCTAACATTTCTGAACAGTATAAGTTATGTTCGTCCTGTCCATCTATTATAACACATACTAGTTTACACAAGTTGATTGAATCTTTTAACAAGCTGATGTTAGTAATATGCGAGCAGTGTAGATCTGAATTAAACTGTGTGAATGCACAGGCTGGTCGTCGGAATCTACACTGTTTGCGAAAGCTTACTTGCACATTTCCGACTTAAATACACACACGCATCGATTAATACATATATATAATGTAAATAATGAAGTATGATCATTAACAAAATGATAATAATACACATGTATACACACAGTTATAAATACATGCACGCATCGATAAATACATACATATATTACAATGTATCTATCGATTTATTATTATTGACGCCAGTATGGGATAGGTTTTAATGTTTGTACCATGGGGTGACCGTAATCGAAAAGGGAGCAACCAACATTATTATTTTTAAGAAAATCTCTGTTATATGTTTGAAAAAAACTACCTTTTTGAATAAATAATTGTATAAAATGATTTAAGAAACAGCAAGATACAAAATATGTATGTCTTCTACCATTATTACAAAACTTTAGATACATGTAATGTATTTAATAACTTTCCCCTAACTTCCTAGGCTACGCTTTTTTTATAGTTTGGTTTACGACCCGATTCATCAAAGCTCAGAAAAAAGTTTCTGGCGATGTTTTTGCCTATTTACGATATTGAGATTTTTAAATAAATGGGTAATCTTAAAAAAATCAATGCTGATTCATTTTAATTACAACATATTACAGTATAATTCTAGAAACTGTGAAACAACGTTAACCCAACTATGCAATAGCATGGCCGTAACGTGGACCCGTTCTATTAATTGTAAATGCGGCATGTCATTGCTTGGCGATTTTGGTCATTCTTATTTAATAGACGACAAGTGTCATCGGTTCCCATATAGTAATTAAGTATAACTAGAGGCAATAAACCTTAATATATGTTAATATTTAAGTACCTATATATTTTTTTTATATAATGGATCTAGTTAGAGATTCAAAACAGTTTATTGGTAAAAAAAAAAAAAGAGAAACTTCAGCTTGTATGACAAATTATAGTTACAGTGAATGTTAAGCAAACCGTAAATCAAATGGTTTCAGGACTGAACTTGTCATTTCACGACTAAACTTCACAAGCTGAATATCACATAGATCGTAGCATATAAAACGTTTAATCTCTACGTCAATATTGACCCTTTCTTCTATTGGTAACCTTTTTATATAGGCTATGGTAGCCAGGTGAGCAATATAGGCACATCTTGGCCTTCTGTTTAAAATAAAGGTACATTTGGCCTTCTTGTTCGAAATATTTACATCCTGTCTGCTTGCGCAGGTTATTTAAATGTACTGAAGCTCAGTTTGTCACCCCTACTTCATTATATTAGACGCACGTATCAATGTCAGATAAGATTGTCGAATAAAGGGTAGAGCGTAAGGGTCTTATCGATCAACTGTTTACGCAACTTCAAATACAGTTTACAACGATATTTATAAACATGTATTTTTGACTCAACGTCGTTCCAAAATGGTCAGAGACGTGTTCCCGATATTTTGTCGTTTTTTGTTTACAAAGTTCAAACTTGTACATGTGATATTATACCTTATATTATACAGTATACCATTACCATATTATAGAATATAGTATCATATCACCACAAACAACCTAAGCCTTAAGGTAGCAATGAATACAGTAATATATTTTATCTTGATTATGACGGAACACACTGCATCGTAGGCAGATGATTATCCTAAATTGTGTCCCAGACCCCAACATTTGAGCATTTTATCAAGAAAAGGGCATTACATGTAAGTACAATTATCTCGATATACTTTATATGTTCAAGATATTTAAAAAAAATTTTTTTTTTTAATAATAACACGTCCTCCCATGTCATTTCCGAAAAGCTATTAAAAATATAAGTCGCGGGCTTCTGCCAGGCGACTAATTAAAATATTGATCAGTATGGATATCAATTTGCTTTAATGCTCAGGTAATAATTACGCTTAGCTTAGTTTCCCAGCAGCATCGCTCTAATATCCCAGGCAGATGATTATCCTAAATTGTGTAACCAACTGTATAGATAATTTTATTTATAAAACAATAATACGTACACACGTTCTTTTTCGCCAGTATATATTCTGGACATATTTAAACGTTGTAAGCAGAGAATCAAGAATCATATTTATATTGATTTTTTTTAACATCATCGAATTTCTATACATCAATATACATGACATAACTTTAGATCAAGTAGCCAAAGACATGTTAATAATAAATACAGAACATTGTGTATTTTTACGTGATCGTTGTAAATTCTAGACAACCAAAATTAGTTATAATAAGAAGAAGGGTAAAAACAATAAAATATAAGTGTGGAGATTCGAACCCTCATCCATATGACTGTGTGATTTGACTTTGTATACAGGGGCGTAGCTCCCTTTAGGCACAGTAGGCACGTGCCTGCACATTTTTTCACAAAATGCCCCAACATGCAGCTGCAGCGATAGACATCTGCGTAATGTATCGACCAGATCAGCCTGCGCTGTCCACGCAGACTGATCCGGCAGACACTTTCCGTCTTAGGGGGATAGATGTATAGAGTAGTTATTCCTGAAACAGAAAATCCACAGGAGGCGAACAGTGTATATCCGGGTAAGCCTGTGTGTCATCCTTAGGCTGATCCGGGTCGATACTTTACGCAGAGTCTACAATATTAATTTTCTCACGAGACGGCTTACACATTAATGATTGCAAAGCTACGCCCCTGGTATACTCTATGTTATCTTAGCCCACGAGTCACACACAGCACACGACATTTCTTGTAAATTGAATTCTCGTTTTTATTCACACCAATGGTAACCACGATGTTCACATAACTATTTAGGCTTACCCCTATTCCTATAATAGAATCTAGTTAGATTAGGATGCCATAGGTCAACATTGATAATATTAAATTAATAAGCCGTTCCACGAGAAAACCGACATTATGGCCGTTGAAGTCCGCGCAGGCTAATCCGGGCCGACAAATTCCCTCGCATTGGGATATAGGTATATCAAGTAAAGTAATGATTCCTGAAACAGAAAATCCACAGGATGCGAACAGTGGCGCTGCTTGCTTAGGCTGATCCGGGTCGATACATTACGCAGAGTCAATAATGTTGGTTTTCTCGTGGAACGACTCAATTATATTAGAGTCAATGAATTATAAAAAGTAAAAGTTGGCATATCTGAATAAACAAGTTTCGGATCAGTCTGGTACATCTGCTCCGACTTATTATAATCTATACACGTTATGTAAAGTATGTGAATATTAGAGATCTTTACCAGACGGTGCGGATACACAGGCTGATCTGGACCGGCACTGTTCCCATAACCCAACTTGTACTTTTTCCATGGACGAGTTCATATAATATTTATATGTAAATGATATTTTCAGTTAGTATTTCCTGTTTCTATATCTATTTCTGTAGGTGTCTCCGAATGTCCACAGTTTCAGTGACATCGTCAAAACTGAACGAAAGAGCTCTAAGTCTACTAACAGTAATATTGATGACTTTCGGAAATTCTTCAAAAAAGAGGTAAGTTTGGGA